>ML798326.1:170187-180961 GCA_009831015.1 Picea engelmannii | reverse complement strand
ATATATATATATATATATATATATATATATATATATATATATATATATATATATATATATATATATATATTTCTTTTTTACAAACTTATTGAAATAATATTAAGAATAATGAATGTATAATTTTTTAAAATTAAATTTATGGGATAGAATACATATCTATGTAAAGAAAAGAGAGGAAACTTTGGATTTTGTTCACACATGTATGTAGCCTTTTCTTGATCCACATAGCTCATTTTACCTCTTCGATTTACTTTGTAGGGCAAAGATTCGGTCTTGCAATCTTATAGTGGTGCCTTGGTGGGTAAAATAACATCATCTTTGGGAGCTAAGAGTTGATTTATTTGAGATATGAGCTCGAACTGGGCATCGATCAAAATCAAGGAAGTGAAAAGCGGAAGAATAAGGGTGGTGGTGCAAAGGCTATGCAGAAGGGAGTGGAGGAAGGTCATTAGCTTTTGACCACCTATCATTGGCCAAGTGTCCTCATTTGATTATTTACCAAAACTACTCAACATGCAATATGCCCGAGACTAAAACATTGACCTACAGGGGGCCTTGTGCTTGTTGCAATAAAACATAATACATTTACGTGCGGGGATCTACCACACTAGAGAATCCACAATAGGTGCTTCCCCCGACCAAATCTTAAGCAGTGAAGGAGAGACACTTAACATGTTGAAGAATCTAGAAAGCATGGACTCATTTAAAGGATATCCAAGTGATCCAAGAGGATCCAAGAATGCTCACAGAGATCCAAGAGGATCTGAAATGCCCACAGAGGACTAGAAGGACCCATAAATGCTCAAAATTTGACTTTCTCAAATGCTCTCGAAAACTACTTCAATACGTAGAGCTCATTGTCAGTTTTCCAATGGCATAAATAGAAAGTCAAATAGAATTTGTATGCAAAAGTTATGAGCGGTCAAAGTTCTAGTCAAACCAGGTCAAAGGTCAAAGTCCATATGGAAAAAACGAGTGACACATGTCACCACTATAAGGGTGACACGTGGCACATTATTTTTGACAGCTAAATGGACAAGGTACAATCCAAGTGATCCAATTACAGGTTGAAAAGTGGTGCACAAGTGATCCAATTACGGGTTGACAAATTTCACACAAGTAGTCAAATTATAGGTTGACAAGTAGCACACAAGTGGTCCAATTACAAGTCGACACATGGTATGGACAAGCCAATGAAAGTCCGCCACATGGTGACCTCCCATTGGCCTATATTGACATGGTTCATTAAAATTATTTTGGAGTCGATGGGGGTCGAACCTCTTAACATAGCCCCATTACCAACACACCATCACAATGGTTCATACCCATGTACATTATAAATATTATTTAAGTTTGAAATGTGGCACGATTGGAGAGAAAGAGGTGGTGGTGGTGAGGGATAAGCCCCTGGTCCATATGTTATTACATGCGACCTATACCAAATCCATACAGGGAGCTAACTGTTAACCAACACATACATATATATAGTATATAGTTTAAACTATATATATATATATATATATATATATATATATATATATATATATATATATATATATATATATATATTATATAACAATAAAAACCAACAAATGGACACCATGGAGGATCCAACTCGGGACCTCCGAGATAATATAACAATGCTCTAACCATTGTGCCAACTGACACGTTTGTTACGGGTTTCCTCTATAATTATTAATGAAGTTGCCAACTAATTCGGATGGAGGTTGGAGGGCCCAAGCCTATATATTGGGCACGAATTCCAATGTGCATGCATTTCAATGCAGACACACATGTCGATGTGCACTAATTTCAATGCCAAGTGCATTTATGTGTCTTGAAGTGCATGCCGAGTTTGCTTAAGTTTATGTGTTGCATGCAAATGCATGCCATAAGGTATATTGTCCACACCTAGGTAAGTTTATACTCATTGGACTCATTTATATTTATATTTATATTTTGAATCAAGTCAGATGTTTATATGTATTTAAGAATTAATTGTACATCTAAGGATTTTTGGATCACCAGGCATGCTTAGAAACACCACCCCAGATCATTTCCAAATAAAGGACTCAAACCTCAACGCCTCACAATATTTAGCCTGCAACTTGGATCTAGGCAACAAATGAGTTGTATTTATATTTAATTGAACCTCCATGCTTTTTCTCTTTTTTTTTTGGTATTAAACCTTTCCATGTCCTACAATTTTTTTATTTACTTGTTCTAGTGTTCTGTTCCATCTTTTATGTATGGATTTCCCATCCTAAGTCAATTTTTCTTGATTGGTGCTAGCCTACCTCGCCTCTATTTTCCCTTGCCTATGTTTTCCCATTCTTGTAACATCCATACGAGCGTGAACAAACAAGAGCCAATGGAGAATAATCCACATAAATATAAAGATGGAAAATATCGTTGAATATATTATTATTTTTTATTTGTTCCTATTATTAAATTCTCTACCCAAACACTTTATTCAAGCTTATGTATTACCTTCTAAGTTTTACCACCAACTAAAATTCCAAATCTATAATTCCATTGAATACCCATAGATAATATGAAAACCTGAAATGGATATATTGACTCCAAGCCCAAAAACTTAGTTTCCCCTAACATTCTTCTCAAGCTATGTTTATACTTCTATAACCCAAATGGAAGAGGTAGACAATCATTCAATTATTCATGTCTTGAATATTCTAAATGAATTTTTTTGGATAGATTGATTACAATGAGAAATATTACATATACTACTCAAGAGGTTTGGTGCTTCAATGGTCATCTCAACTAGAAGGTTTTTCCTAATCCTTCTATGGATGAATATCTTATGCAGTGTGGATGGAACTCCATTCTTGAGAGCTTTCCATTGGGAGTTAATGAGTCTTTACCATTGCAAATTATTGAGGTAATGATCCTCTCATCGAATTTGGACTATGGATATCATATTAACCCGTTGTTTCCAACCGCTAATTGAATTGTACTAGTGACCCACAAAAATGTATTGATACATAAAATCAACCTTCCATTTCCTCACATCCCAAGAGTCCTAGGAAGATTAGAAACACCAATTGTGATCGATTGGTATTTTATGATCTCCTACTTCACATTATCCCACCATGCATCCATTCATGTTTACCTCTTCTAGAAGACCTTTTGAAGTATTATTTTCCATCTAAAAACAAAACCCCTCGATCTTTACATAACATAACCACCCTGATCCTTTTCGGTGTTCCCTTTCCCTCACTTTGAGGGTATGCTTGTTTATATTATAATGATTTAATTATGTTGAAGGCCTTATTTTAAGGGAGATCCTCTTTGCCAATTTCGACGTATTTTCATGGCTTGTTGCATCCTGCCAGTTGTCCCTTCTAAAACCCTCATTCTTACCACCGGTATTACAAACCTACTATACCATTCTATACCGATAGTTTTACAAACCCGTCGTTTTGGAAAATTTGGTTAACATTTTCTTTGTGGATCTACTTCTGTATGATGGCTACTCCCAAGATCTAGAAACACATAGGGAAGTTCAATCCCAACTGACCGAATGGTACATTTCATTGGCAGATCTCTACAATCACTCCCTATGGTACCAATTCACTCTCAAGCACCTAGAGAAACATACACAAATTACTCCCCGTTGTGGTAAATACAACAACTTCTTTGACGATTGGATATTTATCTTCAAATACCTACAATGCCAAGCAAGAAAATGCGAGAAAGATGAAAAATTAAATACATGCAAAACATTGAAGATATAGCAAAAGGATATTGCCAGAAAAATTGCAATGTGTTGTAACACTTACACTTATGACCATTTGTTTAGAAATATCCTCCATATTTTTCCAGAATAGATAAAACCCTTGAGAAAAAATTCTTTCCCTTCCTCTATGGTGAAAAATCCTAATCCTTAAGGCAATAACTCCCTCCACCTTCTCGCAGTTGTTAAAAAGGGTTTGATGTAGCCTCCACATTTTCCACACTCTAATCTGTAGAAGAAGAAGAGCATGAGGAAACGATGAGTGTAGAAATTGTTTTGGCCAAAGTGGGATTGACACCTATAGGATGCATTGGTTTGTTGTACCGTTGGATATTGTTATGGGCTTCATGTGTTTTTGTTGGATTCACTAATACTCTTGGGATGCATTGGTTTGTTGTACCATTGGATGTTGTTATGGGATTCATGTGTTTTTGGAAATTTTTGGATTCACCAACATTTGGGATGTGTGTGAAGGTCGACACAGAGAAAGAAAACAAAAAAAATTACCAATATATCGAATATTGATTTATTTTGGACACCCACACCTAGAATTGAGTAGCAAATAACTTATCGAGTTTCACTTGGGTTTGTGATTGAGCTTCATGGTTTCTCACTATGGTTGCCATCACATTTCCTTGGCATAGGTTGGTCATTATTTGCTCGCCTCTGTTGGGTAGTGTAAGCATAAACTCAACAAGATTTAATGGCAAATGAAAACAAAAACAATCACACACAAATAACACAATGATTTACGTGGTAAAATCCTTCAAAAGGGAAGCGTCCACGGGGCAATGATAATCAATATTCTTATTATTCAAGGAAGAATTACAACAACTAGAACACACTTACAACCATTTCTTCACACTCATCTCATTCTCTGCATTTTCCTCTACGTGAATACATAAATATATGGTATCTATCAAACAATTAAACAAAATGATCAAAAAATGATACATCAATTACACAAATTGATCACAAATTGAACAAATAGTTACACAAGATGATAAAAAATTGATCAAACATTTACACCTGTCCATATTCTATATTTAGTTGATTTGGTTCAACTAACTGCAAAATAGTAAGAGCCAAGAAATCTGCCCATATCCCAATAATCGTGGGAAATTAGTTGGCACGTTTCAACAATCCTACCTTGACAATAATTTACCTGATATTTCATGCCCAAATTTATTCATCACCTTTATTGCAAGCCAAGAGAATCCAAACACCATCACAACTTCTCTAACAATACTGGTTTCATGAACATGTCTACACAATTTTCTTTTCTATGGATTTTTTCCAGAGCCACTCCACCTTCATCAATAACCTGTCTTACAAAATGGTATTTAATAGGAATATTCTTTGTCTTACTGTGATAAGCTATATTTTTAGCCAAATGAATAGCACTTTGACTATCACATAATAGTTTCACCTTCTCCCGCATCCTTCAAAACTCACCCAACAAACCTTTTAACCAAATTTCCTCCTTGCAAGCATGTGAGGCAGCTATATATTAGCCTCATTAGTGGATAAAGAAACTATGTTTTGAAGCTTTGGCATCCAATTAACAGGTCCACCTCTAAGAGCAAAGACATATCCCAAAGTTGATCTCCTTTTGTCCAAGTCCCTTGCAAAATATGAATCGACATAACCACAGAACAAATCACTACAACCATTATAGGTAATACAATAAGTGTGCCCCTAAGATACCGAAGCACCCATTTCACTGCTGCCCAATGCTATTTACCTGGATTTCCCATGTATCTACTAACAAGATCAACTGCATGTTAAATATCTGGTCTAATAATTACCATCACATACATTGTTGGAATATTGAGAGGGGGGGTGAATCAGTATGATCACTTTATACCACTTTTAACCACAATATATATTCTTTCACTTTAACAACAATGTTCAACAGTATCTCATCAATGTATCATCTATGAATGCATCATATATATATATATATATATCATAAGCATGTAAACATAAGCAACATCACATCAAGAACACATTACACCAATATTTATATGGAAACCTAAATGGGAGAAAACCACATAATGATTTATTATATATATCAAGAATTCATTCATAGGAAGCACCAACTTCCCAATTCTCCAGTTGCAACTGGAAGGAGGATACAACCCCCTATTCTTAGGCTCCAACCTTAAGGAAGCTACAAGTCTCTGAATTCTCTGGTCCAACCATAAGGAGGCTACAACCCCTTGGGTTCTCCGGCTCCAACCGGAAGGTGGATACAACCACCTAGTTCTTAGGCTCCAACCTAAAGGAAGCTCCAACTCCCTGATTCTCTGGCTCCAACTAGAAGGAGGCTACAACCCCTTTCCTTTCCCTGTCCTACCGCCATGAAGTATAAGTGTAGACCAACTGTCACTACCACAATCACTGTCACTGTCACTGTCTCTGCCATTGTGTCACAACTTGTACCAATAACCTGTATCAACCTTCTTCAAATATTTCCTACAGATCCACGACCCGTCTATGCTGCAACACACAGATGTTCACAACTCTCTTTACTGCAACTCGCAAATGTCCGCACCTCTCTTTTCTACAACTTGCAGACTACTACAAAACTTTCCCAATTTAAATTTTACTGTCATATTAACCACTATCACAACAACCCATCCAACCAATCATTGTCTCATACATGCAACTCAACTAGATCCTCTCACATGGATCATACACCAAGTACACCTCTCAACTAGATGTCCAACATCACCAACACATGCCTCTACCAAGCATGTACCAAGATCACCAACATACCATCACAGGGTATGTGTCTCAACCATGTACCAACTTGTACCAAGCATCAACCATGCATCAACCTGTGCCTCAACCTATACCATCAACCATGTACCATATCAAGTGCATCAACCATACCAAGTATAAATCAAGTACCATAACCATTTACATCAACAATGTAAATCAACACCATACCATATACCATAAGATATCATCAATGAAATGCCTCAACCATATGCCAAGAATATGTGCCAAATGTGTACCAAGCATATATTAATGTACCAATACCAACAACATCATCAACCTTACAACATGCCAACCATGTACCTCAAACAAGTGTCATATCATTCATGATATGCCTCAACCAACTACCATAAACCATGTGCCAATGTATCCAAGATATGTACCAAGATGTATCTCAACAAGTAGATCTCATGCATTATACATCCAATGATGTGTCTCAAGTCATAGACCAAGGCCCTCAAACACATGCCTCAAGCATGCTCCTCAATATCACCAAGATGCAACCTCATAACACAATATACCAAGCCTCAAGTATGCACCATAACATGTAACCAAACCATACACTAAGATAGCCAATGATGCTTCTAATCAATGTACCATAAAATCACCAAGATGTACTGTTAGCACTAGAAGTCACCTTTAGATTGCATTGAAGGTAAGCCCAGTACCCATCAGTTTATATGTCACAGGTAATTGAGTTTTGAGTGGTCAAAAGGAGAAAACTCATTAATAATAGCGTTCTAACTCAGTTATTTGGACTAGCTTGCATAAGAAATTGAGGTCCGGAATCAACTTCAGTCAGTAAGTTGGAGTAAGGGTGAGTAGGAGGAAGATTTAGTGAGAAAGGTGTAGAGGTCCGCTATGAACATCATATTTTCCAGCAGCCAAAGGAGGAAAAACTTAAACACAAGGTCCTCTTGGATTCAAATTTCAAGGAAGCTGACATAAATCATAACAGTACTATAATAATTTTTTTATCATAATACAATTACAACAATCCATGTGAATCAATCAAACATGAAATCTCTTAGTATCAGAGGCAAATAAGATGGAGTAAGAAAGTTTACTTAGATTAACCAAGCTGTCTAAAAAACAAATACATAACCAGAGAACTAGTTGTTCTCAATCAAAATATTACAATATTAGGGAGCCTAGCTCAACCATTTGACCATAAAAAAATATCGAAACTGAGTATATATACTCAGAACTGCTACAACTACCAGGAGTGTGATCGGGCCCTTGCATTCAAAGCTTCTAGTCGGTGCCTGCTCTGTCAGACTGTGCAGGCCTTCTCATGTCAGATGCAAGACAGGTGCAATTATGCGTTTTACAGGAAAATCCATCTAGGAGAAAGCTTCGGGTGTACAGTCTACCTTCATGGATGCTCTCTGCAACACTTTCCATTTATGGGGTGAGACGAGGTCTCAAATTCTGCCCCTATCTTCAATAAATTCCTTCATTGGGATTATGATGAGGCCTGACACCCATGAATGCTTCCAGGCGGTGCCCACGACTTCTTCAAGTCAATCTTGATGCCTCGAGGCTCTGCAAATCTTCCCCTGTGACCAATACGGGCGATGTAGGTGCTAAGCTCCTTCTTCATCAGCCCTTCATGCTTTTGACCTTAGGCTGTCACCTGGCGCTTATCCCATATGACGCTTCAGGATTTCTCCCTTTGGATGTTTTCACAACACCAGACCATAGAATTCTCGATGCCCGCTTTGACGAAATCTCTAAGCAATGGGCGCTAGTTTCATTTCCTAGGCATGCCCCCCCATATGACCTCAGACTGTGACCTGGGGCTCCACCTTTGAGCACTTCGAAACTTCGGGCTTCGACCACTTCGACACTTTGGGCTTTACACATCTCTCATTTCAAATTTCCTGAAGTTACTTTCTTTGCAGCTCGGATTTGGTGCCATGCGTCCCTTTAATCATCCTTTAATCATGAAGTCGCCAGGTGAATGATATGTAGTCTAAATGTGTCTGGTCTTTGTTCACCATCAAAGACCGGATCTGATCATTGTCAATATCTCATGGAACTTTCAAGCTGAGAAAGAGGCTGCTAAAAGCCTTATCAAAAAAGTTCTCTGGGTCAGCTCATGTGTGCTAGAGGCAGTCACAACCGAAATAGTGGAGTTGACACAGTGGAGTCGCCAAGTGCAAGTTGCAATCTTTGATGTATTGAGTTCTAATGCACCTTCATAACCAATAAACTTTGTCGTTCTATCCCACAGAAATGTATTCAATTCGTTCCTCGACAACGACATCAGAAATGTTAGCACTAGAAGTCACCTTCAAATTGCATTGAAGGTAAGCCTAGTACCCATCAGTTTATATGTCACAGGTAATTGAGTTTTGAGTGGTTAAATGGAGAAAACTCAATAATAATAGCGTTCTAACTCTAAGAAATCTGGACCAACATGCATAAACAATTGAGGTATGGAATCAACTAAATCAGTAAGTTAGAGTAACGGTGAGTAGGAGGAATACTTAGTGAGAAAGGTGTAGAGGTCCGCTATGAACATCGGATTTCCCAACAGCCTAAGGAGGAAAAACTTAAACACAAGGTCCTCTTGGATTCAAATTTCAAGGAAGTTGAAAGAAATCATAACAATACTATAATAAAACATTTATCATAATACAGTTACAACAATCCATGTGAATCAATCAAACATGAACTCTTTTAGTATCAGAGGCAAATAAGATGGAGTAAGAAAGTTGACTTAGATTAACCAAGATGTCTCAAAAACAAATACATAACTAGAGAACTAGTTGATGGAGCCTAGCTCAACCATTCGACCATAACAAAATATCAAAACTAAGTATATATACTCAGAACTGCTACAACTACCAAGAGCATGATCGGGCCTTTGCATTCAAAGCTTCCAGTCAGTGCCTACTCTGTCAGACTGTGCAAGCCTTCTCATTTCAGATGCGAGATAGGAACAATTATGCATTTTACAGGAAAATCCATCTAGGAGGAAGCTTCTGGTGGAAAATCCACCTTCATGGATGCTCTTTGCAATGATTTCCATTTATGGGGTGAGACGAGGTGTCAACTACTGCCCCTATCTTCAATAAATTTATTCATTGGGATCAGGATGATGTAAGGTCTCTTCAACAGAGCCTTAAAAACATAAATTTGAATATATAGAAATGTTATGCTAAATTCTTTACCATTCATTATTCATCATATAACCATTCAACATAATTAAAATTTATGAGCAACATGACAATAAACCATATAACACATCATAATAATGAAAATACCTCAAACTGATGCTATTCTCCAACTCTGTCCAAGCTCTGCCCAAAACTGACTAACCTCCCAACTAGCTAGGAACAACCTATCCGGCTCCCTAGCTTCAGGATTCCTTACAGTTTCCTGGCCCCCGAGCCCAAAATTCCCAGCAACAGGTGCCACCCTATAACAGTCCTCCAACAAGCTCCTCAAGCAAAACCAATAGTACAATCCTCCCAGCCAGCTTCTCCCCAACCAAAAACCAATAATACAATCCTCTTCTAAAAATAATGCTCTCCAAAAAACATCTTTTTTCCCAAGTGTTTGCCCCCTTGCCTTATCCTCCCTTCCCATCATTCACCGCCTTCTTCCCCCATTAATTCTCATCCACCTTATCCCTCCATTAGGTGTCAACCACCTTATCCCCTTTTCATTAATGGGTCATCTACAGATACACTAAGTCTCAAAGTGAAAATTATTAATTTATTAAACCAATATTCCTTAAACAAATATTTAATCATGATTATTAATTGATTAATTAATTAAACTAATGTACATTAAACAAATATTTAAATCATGACAACTAATTAATTAATTAATTAAACTAATATACATTAAACAATTATTTAAATCATGACAATTGATTAATTACTTAGGGTTGTTACATACACCCACCCTTCAGGAAACTTCGTACCTAAGTTAAAGTATTTTATGATACAAGGGAAATGACATATGGTTCACACATTCATATCCAATAGACAACATTATCAGTAAGTATGACAAAGAAAACTCATACATACTAGTGTACATGTGCAAGAAATGCATCTGTAGCTAGCACATACAAGTCTCGTGCATGTAAAATTAACAATAACTATCACCTCTATAGTAATTCCTGTATGCATCCAATCCAATCAACAAGACTATTCATTTTATAAAAGGTAATAAACTAGTCAAATGTTTGCGAAATCCCTTAATTACAATGATCTAGCTCAA
>ML798326.1:152726-166811 GCA_009831015.1 Picea engelmannii | reverse complement strand
TCCATATTTACTTCTTATCAACCATGAAAAAACAATAATGAGTCATATTTACATCAAACACTATTGGGTCCATTACCCAAAACGTTGTGCTACGGGTCTTTCTTCAAGGGTTGACATCAATGACAACCAACCTTAATCAACAAGCTGCTCCCGGAGATGGTTGTGGAACTACTTGTGTCGTTGGTGATGAACGAGATGCTGCACTCGCTTCCATTGAAATACCTGTGGAAACTGTCCTTGGCGCGACTCTATTTCCATAAGGAGGTGGCCTAGAGCTCCCTCCTTTGGAGAAGGTCCTAGGGGCCTTCCCCACGAATCTAGGATGATGTGGAAAGGTCGATCTCATACCTCCATTTAAGTTCATGTGTTCCTCCGCATAACGTGCATTTTCCACAACTTCCGCTACTGAAGTCAGTTTCCACATCCGTACCATGGCCCTTATCTTAGGGTTTAACCCATAGACAAAACGTTCTGCCTATCGTTGATCATTATCCATGTATGAAACATATTTTACCAACTCCATGAACCTAATCTCGTATTCTTCCACAGTCCTGTTCCCCTGTACTAGAGCATGAAATGCTCCCACCTGCTGTTCCTCGTAGTAAGCTGGTAGATATTTCCTTTGGAACCTTTCCTCAAAAATTTCCCAAGAGGCGATGTCTGGGGTAAGGTGCAAGTGCCTCTCCAGGTTGCTCCACCAATTCAAGGCACTGTCCCTTAACTGAAATATTGCTATTTTCACCTTTGAAGTGCATGCATAGTCTCTTAATGAGAAACATTGTGTCATTCCTTCTAACCATGCCTCTGCACGTTCACTGGAACGACCCCCGACAAACTCTAGAAGTTTTATCTTCTGCAGTTCTCTAGTTATGTCCTCAGGTGGAGGCCCTCCTCCTTAATCCCTCTACGCTTCAGGATTACCCATTCCAGATGGTGGGGGATCCACTTCGATCCCTGCTGGCTGATGCCCCTTTAAAGTCTCATTTATGGCCTTCAAAGAGTGCAAAATGAGAGATAATTCAGGCGATGGTGGTGGCGGCATTGGTGGTCCCTGCGACGATTCCCCTCTACCTCAATTTCCTCGAGTCCTAACCATTTTGTATAATTGAATCTGCATCAACCAAAAGTTTGTCAGGAGAGTAGGGAAATTCACATTTGTGCAACTTAAGCTTGAAGACAGGGTTAGGCATAAGTTTTTTTTACTTGTCTGTAAATAGACGTTACTTTGTTTAGGATAAGTGTCGATGTCTTCGCCTAAGAAAACTACTGACTCTCTCGCCTTAATCAACACATTTAATCTAATCCTGAAAATTAATATTATTATTGGTATCATACTTAAGTAATTAATTAATCACTTACTTAATATGTACTTAATTAATTTTATTTTAATCACATTAATCATACTTATAAAACATACTTAATCACCTTTGATTAATCATACTTACTTAATTTTTATTTTATGTAATTAATCATTCTTAATTTTATTTTATTTTAAAACATAAATTTAAATATGTATATATATATATATTTTCTTGTTTAAATTATTATTAAATTTAAACTTTAATTGTTTAATTAGTTTAAATTTTAATTGTTTAAAAGAATAATTAAATAAAAAAAAACAAAAAAAATAAGCGAAATACAATTGAATAAAATAACAAAAAATTAAAAAAAATTAAGGTGCGTGCACGCATGAAGCCCACGTGCCCCCTGGGCTCTCATCCCCCCCAAAACCCTACACCGAGCTCTCCATCCCCAAACCGTATATGCATTCTTCTACTCTGCAAATACGTTCGACCTCTCTCACTCTACAACTGCAGCGGGGTTATGGTAATGGCTTGCGGCTCCTCCCTTGATAGTTTTGGCGTTGAGAGCTTAGTCTTGGCTTAAATTGTGATGTTGCCTGTTGTGTTTGGTGCAGGTGCACTTGGTGTTCAACGCTGTGGATTTGGGGATGCTATTCAAAAGTTGCTAGCACGTGGCTACAAGGTTGGGAGGATGGAACAGATTGAAACATCACAGAGAGACGAGCTTGGCACTTGTGCTTAGTTCTGGTGACTTATGACTCGACTTGTGTTGGAATTTGGTATATTCAGTAGATTTTATGTAACTCATATGGCATTCAGATGCATATATTTTATGTATCTATGCATTCAATAGTTAGGAGCAAAGTCAATGGTGGTTAAAATTAGTGATTAAAATTAATATTCGTGTTCAGAAGGGTAATCGATAAGGGAGTTTGAGATAAGGGATAATTCATGTTTGAGATCTACTCTTGCCCCAAGATATCATGTTTCTCAGGGCTGCCCTTTTCAAGAAGAGAGCACGCCCGTGGTCGAACACGGTGGCCGTGAGTCATAGTGGAATCTGCAGAACAAGAGACTACAACAACTGTGGTTTTGTCTTCCGCCCAGGTCAGAATTGCTGCAGAAAACCTTAATTCTGATAAGGAAAAGAGGCAGTGGAGGGCATAACACTTTGGGGTTTCTATTGAGATGTCTGAAAAAGAGAAATGGAGTGTTGGAGTTGTGAGGTACTCACCCTTCTTGTGCAAAACCTCTTTCATGAATTTAATTTCAATTGCTTAAAGGCCACGTTGTAGAAAGAGTTATCTGAATTCTAGTTCCTAGGCTACGTTAGGTCAAGCTTGGGTGTGAGATAAGTATCATAGATTTTGTGGTCAAAGTTGATGCCTAACCTTCGTTTCATCTTTAACCTTCATCTCATCTTTTACCATATGCACGGTTAGAGTGATATTTATTTTGCTAGAACATTCATGGGGATGCTGTCTATGGCTCATGTGTTTTAGGCTGTGCCCATGGTATCCTGTGACTTGTATGCCAAAGGATTTAAGCTTACAAATGATTCGGCTCTACGACTTAGGCTTTCCTTTTTTTACTAGCAACCCTTTTCCCGATTTTATTTGATGGGGAAAATGACCCAAAATTTGTTGCTACTTTTGATTTGACCCACCTTTGTAATTGAATTCTATAAAACTGCAGTTCAAACCCTAGGCCTTCTGATATTACAGTGACCACATGTATGAAGTTTGGTGTCAAAGCAATGGAAAGGCTATCTCAACATATTAACTAGAGGACCACTTGAACTCATTCTCCTTGGATTCTTTATAATTTTAATTTTATTGAATGTAAAATATGGTCGAATAAAAGGAATATGATTTAGAGCAACAACTAGAATGTTAGTGCGTGGAGCAGGGACTCCGTTGCTGGTATGGGTGAAGTTCTTTGATGGAGACCAGGAAAATGTCTAGTTCTTTTTATTTTATTTTATTTTAAATATATGGTAAAACACAAGAACTATTGCCATTATCATTTTTATAAAATTGGTTTTATCAAGGTTAATATCATCCATTGTTTAGGGCATTTTCTTGAATTCTATAGCAGTTACCATTGAGATGATTTGGTTATATACATATATCTTTTTTTGTTTTGATTTAAATTTAAGTGAACTTGACATGGATTTGGGTTGAATTTTGGGACGTGCAATCTTTGGCACAGGCTCATGGCTCCCATGCTCGACTTATCGCAGATGAAAAATGCATCATCGTATCATACAGTTTAGTTATTATTTGTAATCTTTCCACTTGTGCTATGGTACATAGTACATGAAATCCTGGAAGTTACAATCAAGACACTGATCCAGGTGGATATCGGTGGCCACCCACATTTTCCAACTGGCTCAAAACAACTTTCTGGCAATTTTGGCAATTTACTATTTTTAGCAGGTTTTAACTTCCGGGGCCATTTTGAGGGCCCAAATGAAGGTTTTTAGAGATCAAGGTTTTCAATGATATCCAAAGGCATGATTGAGCCCCCAAAATTAATCTCCTTGATGATACCTTTCCAACGAGCTATCACACGCCTAAAACAGAGATCATATGCAAAAGTTACGACCCCGGGAAGTTGATGTACTCACTTACCCAAACAGGGCCCACATGACTTTTGGCGCTTCATCTCCTAGGGTTAGGTTTTTGGATGTCTAGGACTTTTGGCATTCATTTTTATTGTAAAAAGGCCTCCAGAGCCTCATTGTAATCATCTTCTTGCGAATGCGAGTAGCTGTCACATCTCTTCTAAGAGATAAGCTGCCACCATTCTAGCGAGTCTTTCACTCTGTATTTTTATAGTCTCTGTACATTTCTTTCATTAATAGAAATCGTGTATTACTGTATATTTGTGTTTATGGTGGAATCTCTGATACATTTCTGTTATATTATTGAACATCTGCGATATCTCTGTGCATTTCTTTATTATATCTCCGATCTCATTTCGTGCCGAAAATAATCCGGATCAGTGGTATCAAAGCAGGCTGCTCTTGATCGTTTTTCAGTGCATGTCCCCGACAAGGTCCAAGTATAGAAAGTTGGGTCTCGAGCTTGTCTCTCTTGAAGACAATCTCTCTCACACACCCAAGAAACCCTCAATGGCAGAAGAAAAGAAAAATGATGGAGCAGACGATCCTATCAATCTGTTGCTTGAGCAAGCTCTCACGCGACAGAAGAACGAAATGATGGAGAATTTTTCCCACATTCTTCAACGCCTGCTGATAGCATCAGGCACATCTTCATCAAGCGACCACTTTGGAGGCACCTCACCTTTCAAGGTACAAGTTAACTTTGATATTTCTGTATTTGAAGGACATATAGATGTAGAATCCCTAGAAAAATGGTTAACTCTGCTAGAAGGTTATTTCTCTGTTCACGATTTTTTCGACAAAGAAAAGATCACCTTCGCACTTCTTAAAGCTCTCCCTCATGTCAAACATTGGTGGGAAACTTAATGGGAGAAAATTTCCACAGATGAGTCTGGAATATATGGGGCCGATCCCACTTGGGATTTGTTTGTGGATGCAGTAAAGGAACAATATTACCCTGTTGGCAACTATGAGGACCAGTACATGAGATGGACCAAATTGCGGCAAGAGAGGAGCCAAGAAGTTCTGGAGTTCACCAATACCTTCCATACCTTGTGCACCAAGATGGGTATCAAAGACTCCGAGCGACATTTGGTTCTGAAATACCGTGGGGCTCTACACAGATACATCCAGACTAAAATGGATTTTCTGGACATCTCATCACTCGGTGCTGCTTATCGATACACTGTTAAAATTGAGCAGAAATTTAAGCACGAGAACAAATGAGAGTTCGGGTCTGCACATCCGTAACAAGAAAAGCATGACAAAGATGGCCCTAACAAACAGTTTCCCGAAAACCAGTCCAAGACACATGAAAAGAAGGGTCACGGGAAGACAAAGAAGGACATCGGAAAATGGTGTGATTTCCACAAAAGCCCCTGGCACAACACCGATGAATGTCACTCAAAACAGTCATTGGTGGTCGAGATCAAAGACAAGGAGTCGAACCCTGATTCAGAATCTGATTCTAAAAATACTGGTAAATGATAGATCATTGAAACAGACCCCACTGCTATTGTCGTGACCGCAACAATTCAACCAGAAGAACCAACAGATCCTGAAGAGGGGGAGCACCTTTTTCATTCACATATGTGGGTGAAGGGGACCCCACTGCATTTTATTGTTGATAGCAGAAGCCAGAAAAGCCTCATCTTAGCAGAGGTTGTCAAACAGTTGGGATTGTCAACAACACCACACCCGCAACCATACAACATCGGGTGGCTTCGACAAGGACGAGATCTCCATGTTAGCCAATAGTGCCGATTGTCATACCGCATCCAACCCTTCAAGGATGAGGTATTATGTGATGTTTCCCCACTGAATGCCAGTGATGTTCTCTTGGGCCAACCATATATGTGGAAGCGCCATGCTGTTTATGAGTCTCGACCCCGTAGTGTCATTGTTTCTCTGGGGGGTCATCTATACAGAATACCAGAGGTAGTTCTGACTACTGTTCCACCTAAAAAGTGTTGCAAGGTAGTATCTCATACTGCAAAATTTAGCTTCTTCACAATCTGTTCAAAAGGAGAACAGAAGGACACTGCAACCACTACAACCTCACCCCAAGCACCTTCTTTCAAACAGAAGCAAGTTGAAAAGGTTGCAGTAAAGTGCAAAGATTACTTCTACACATCGTCCTCTCATGTATCCCGACTTGTTGAACAGCCTCAACCTCAAAAGGTTCGTGACAGACTTCCACAAACTGAGCAGCGCGACGTCTCCAGCAAGACAAGCAACTCACCAAGATGCAGATTCAACAAACACTTTTCCTTCTCCCCTGGGAACTCAACGCAATGGATACCATTACTTCCTAAGGAGGGAGGATTGATCCAGGTGGATATCGGTGGCCACCCACCTTTTCCAACTAGCTCAAAACAACTTTCTGGCAATTTTGGCAATTTACTATTTTTAGCGAGTTTTAACTTCCGGGGCCATTTTGAAGTCCCAAATGAAGGTTTTTCGAGATTGAGGTTCTCAATGATATCCAAAGACATTATTGATCCCCCAAAATGAATCTCCTCGATGATACCTTTCCAACGAGCTATCACACGCCTAAAACGGAGATCGTATGCAAAAGTTACAACCCCGGGAAGTTGATGTACTCACTTACCCAAACGGGGCCCACATGACTTTTGGCGCTTCATCTCCTAGGGTTAGGTTTTTGGATGTCTAGGACTTTTGGAATTCCTGTTTATTGTAAAAAGGCCTCCAAAGCCTCATTGTAATCATCTTCTTACGAATGCGAGTAGCCGTCACATCTCTTCTCAGAGATAAGCTTCCACCATTCTAGCGAGTCTTTCACTCTGTATTTTTACAGTTTCTGTACATTTCTTTCATTAATAGAAATTGTGTATTACTGTATATCTGTGTTTATGGTTGCATCTTTGATACATTTATGTTATATTATTGAACATCTGCGATATCTCTGTGCATTTCTTTATTATATCTCCGATCTCATTTCATGTCGAAAATAATCTGGATCACACACTTTGCTTATTAATATTATCATGGGTTCTAACAAATTGTTCCTTAGGTATCCACCAGGTGTATGTTCAATTCCCATTTGAGAGGAATAACTTATAGCTGACTGTGCGAGTTAGAAAGGCCAAGATGCAGCAGTTTTGCAGATGGAGAGACAACACACTAAGTTCCTGTGGTGGCAGCTATGGCAGGGGGAGAAGCATCTAAGAGAGCTGTGGCACAAGTAGAAGCACATACAAGACTATAAAATAACTTTCATCCGGTGTATCATTCTCCATTTTGTAGTTCATATAAGTCAATGTTTATTCATTGAGTGTAGTTTTGGAGTCAAGAGTGTGTTTATTTTGTTATAGCCTATGTAACGACCCAAATTGATTGCAAATGAAAAAGAAAAAATCTCAAAGCTTTGGGTGGTCAAGCCCAGGTTTCAGTTTTGAAACTGGGCTCTGATACCATCTGTAAGGTCTCTTCAACAGAGCCTTAAAAACATAAATTTAAATATATAGAAATGTTATTCTAAATTCTTTACCATTCATTATTCATCATATAACCATTCAACATAGTTAAATTTATGAGCAACATGATAATAAACCATATAACACAACATAATAAGGAAAATACCTCAAACTGATGATATTCTCCAACTCTGTCCAAGCTCCAACTCTGTCCAAGGTCTGCCCAAAACTGACTAACCTCCCAGCTAGCTAGGAACAACCTATCCGGCTCCCTAGCTCCAGGATTCCTTACAGTTTCCTGGCCCCCGAGCCCAAAATTCCCAGCAACAGTTGCCACCCTATAATAATCCTCCAACAAGCTCCTCAAGCAAAACCAATAGTACAATCCTCTCAGCCAACTTCCCCCCAGCCAAAAACCAGTAATACAATCCTCTTCTTAAAATAATGCTCTCCAAAAAATATCTTTTTTCCCGAGTGTTTCCCCCCTTGCCTTATCCTCCCTTTCCATCATTCACCGCCTTCTTCCCCCATTAATTCTCAACCACCTTATCCCTCCATTAGGTTTCAACCACCTTATCCTATTTTGATTAATGGGTCATCTAACGATACACTAAGTCTCAAAGTGAAAATTATTAATTTATTAAACCAATATTTCTTAAACAAATATTTAATCATGATTATTATTTGATTAATTAATTAAACTAATATACATTAAACAAATATTTAAATCATGACGATTAATTAATTAATTAATTAAAATAATATACATTAAACAATTATTTAAATCATGACAATTGATTAATTACTTAGGGTTGTTACAGACGAGGCCTGACACCCATGAATGCTTCCAGGCGGTGCCCACGACTTCTTCAAGTCAATCTTGATGCCTCAAGGCTATGAAAATCTTCCCTTGTAACCAATACAGATGTTGTAGGTGCTAAGCTCCTTCTTCATCACCCCTTCATGCTTGTGACCTCGAGCTGTGACCTGGCACTTATCCCATATGATGCTTCATGATTTCTCCCTTTGGATATTTTCACAACACTAGACCATAGAATTCTCGATGCCTGCTTTGGCAAAATCTCCAAGCAATGGGCGCTAGTTTCTTTTCCTAGGCATGCCCCCCCATATGAACTCGGGATGTGACCCAAGGCTCCACCTTTGAGCGCTTTGGAACTTTGGGATTCGACCACTTCAACACTTCAGCCACTTCAACACTTTGGGATTTGACCACTTTGACACTTCAGCCACTTCAACACTTCGGGCTTTACGCATCTCTCATTTCAAATTTCCCGAAGTGACTTTCTTTGCAGCTTGGATCTGGCACCACGCGTCCCTCTGTATCAAACGACTCCTGCTCACTTCGGGTTTCGGGACTTCGAACCTTTGACGAACAACCTTAAAAATATTCAGAACTCCCAATTCCCACGATAATTTTCCACTATCGATCTCTCCCGATGAGATCTACGGTCTAGATTTAACCTTTTCTCGACCTTGGGAATTCATACCTTTTTCTATGGCGCTATACTTCACCCACTTTTAGATTTTGAACACCCATGAACCACCGATCTGAACTCCACATGGAATCCCAGCCGTTGGAGGATGAACTCACCTGTTTTCTTGATTCGAGTATGGAATGGGTCGCTCTGAAAAGGTTTGCTTTGAAATTGAGACTAATACTTGTGCAAAAAAAGTATTGGGTCACCCTGCGACCCTTAGACAACTTTATGTGATAACATGTACCATATCACATACTATCATTACCATGCATGTACCATAACACCATAACCATAAACCTTAAGACTTATTTCTGATCCTGTAGCTGACCTGTTTTATTGTAAACTGACATGTAATTCTTCCACAGTCCTTAGCAACCTGGTACCAACATGCCTTCACAACCTTTCACAAGTCCTTTCACATGTACGTGACTTTCTCTTCTATAGCCCATGGATACTCGTGCTTTCCTTAACTACAACCCACGTACATCCACACCCTATTGACCTGCAACTCATGGATACCTCATAAACTAGGCTTACTCAATCTTTCTGCAACCTCAATACTTTCACCTTTGACCTTCCTTCGTAACCTTAGAAAAATGTCACAAACTTTCAAAAATATCATAATACTAAACCATAAAAAACACTAGATAAATATTCAATTCTAGGCATGTGTGTACTAATGAGAGACTCCTTGAGGTGTTTATATACTAATGTTAGGTAACCTCTTTCCTTATTTTAAGGGTTTCTTGTTACAACCACTTTACCCTTTCACCAAGACTTGTAACCAACTAGGGCTTCTTGGCCACTCTTCGGGGCTTCCAACTTTACAAGGCCATATCTCCCTAACCGTGTGGAACCATGTGGCGTTCCAAATATCACCAGAAACACCACAACATGTACTATCCATCTATGATATTCTTACCTGCAATTTCACTGTCCTTTATGTCCTTATCCCTTAATCAACTTCGGGTCCCATAACCACACCTCTAGGGCTACATGTAGACTACATAAAATGTATCCAACTAACTCATCATCAATATCGATCATACAAATGTCAATTAACTATCCAAAATATCTAGACCTCTCCAAGGGTTGACATCAATGACAACCAACTGCCCAAACCAACTGTCCAACAATCTCCCCCTTTGGCATTGATGGAAACACCAACATTGCTTGCAACACTTAGAAATGAAAACATCCATGCTCTTTCTCCCCCTGTGATCATCACTCATCAATGTTTCTATATCTCCCCCTTTGACATCAATGGAATATGGTATCTCTCCTTGAGGATGCTTCCCTTGTCGTCATGCCTCTGTTATTTCTCTTAATCTTTGACCAAAGGTTAACTCCCCCTATCGATATGTCTCCTCCTAATACTATACCTTCTCTAACCAATCATGGGAAAAGGAATAGCTCCCCCTGTGGTATGTCTCAATGTATGTATGCTACTTATATTCCTTTTTGGATCTCTCTCTCTGAGGATTTTCCTTCTTTGCAAGATGTAGAAATACCTGTGAAATGTTTCCTTTCCACTTTTCCAGTGCTACTTATTGTCCATTGGTTCTTCCTCATGTAATTCACTCATATATATAAAAATAATTCAAAAATTGATTTCTTGAATCACTTGGCATGTTCACTTGACCGTGATGTCAAATGATTTTGTTATGATGATATAGCTTCTACTGGGGATTTGTCTTTCCCTGTTCTATTCTGTCTTTCAATTCTTTCCCTTCAATGAACAATTGATTCCAACTAATTCCAATTGTAGACATGCTGTTATGCATCTGACCCACGTTTCCATTACTTTCTAAGCATCTCACAAATCCATCTCTATCCATACAAATTGTTCATAACTCTGTTACTCAACTGTCCACAATGCTGACCCATATGTCATTGTAAAATTCTGAAGGGTTCACTGAATATGCTACAATTGATCATCACCTTCTCATGTTTATCAAATTGAATCAAATATGTCCATTGATTTGATCTATCTTATCATAAAACTCTGCATGTTTGGAACAACCTGTATCGAAGATATCCCTGCCTGAATACATATGTGCAATATAATCATAAACTTTTGTCTTCCAACTGATACCTATGTGGGAACACAACTTCTCATCCAATCAATATTTTACTCTGTACTTCTGCTATCTAACTGCTCTAAATTTGTCTTTGTAATCACTTCTTACTGCTCAAAATATGGTTCTCTGATATGTAGTATCTACTGCATGGAATCCCCCTGTTCAATGTTTATGTTTATTTGGAGTCTCCAAGCCAGATGGTTTGGAAAAATACCCGCTCTAATGTGGATTAATCTTCCTCTTCGTCTGTAGACTCATCATCTTTTTGAAATCTGATTTCTTCCTTTCTGTCTGTGAATTGATCTTTCACTACAATACCTGAAAGTACAATCTCATGAACCTATTCTTTATTCACCTACTCTTCTTCTATTTCTCTTACTAATGCAAATCTTGCGGTTATTCACCTGTTCTTCTTGTTTTTCATTTCTTCTCCAAACCTTCCTATATATGACATCTTTCTTTTTCCCTGTAGTTTTTTCTTCATCTCATACTATTTCCAATCACAAGAGTATGAATTTTGGATGTCCTTCATTCATCTGATCTTCCTTTTCCTGTTCTTGTTTTATTTTCCTCTTATATATGATATCAATGTTCTTTCTCAAAGAAGTATCCATCACGCTTCTAGAATAACGAGCTATGTGTCCATAGTTATGGCACTTGTAACATTCAATTTCATGTGGGTCCACATAATCTTTTCTCATTTGAAAATTTCTTTCATAAGCCCTACAATCTGCAACCTTATGTCCAAAGTTAGTACAATAAAAACAATGACCATAAAAGAAATTTACATACCTCGGAGTGAATGATATTCTTTGTCGTGTAGTCCTTCTGAATGTCTACCTTGGCTGATCACGATCTTCTCTTCTATGGATCTGTTCATCATGGTTGAATATTCTTTGTTACCTGAATGTGGTAGGTCTTTTTTAAGACGTATCTCTATTATACTCATTCTTCTTTGATTCTTACTTACCATGATTCCTTCCTTTGAGTATTTCTGCATAACTCTTACTCTTTTCTTCATTATTCTTTTCTAGTGACCTGGAGGGATTTTCTTCAACATTCTCTATTGATGATGTGGATGTTTCTCTCTCTTTAATATTTTTTCCGAGATTGACAACTTTAACTCTCAAAGTGACAACTTATTCTTCAAGCATCTCAACACCTTCTTCTTTCTTCATCATCTGAATCTTCATGACTTCTTTTGTTCACTTTACTTCTTCAAGTTGTATCTTCAAGGATATGATTTATTTTTCAAGTCTTCTTTATTGTTGACCAAATTCTACTTCAAGCTGATTTAAATCATCAGTTCTTTCCTTAAGACAATCTGTCAATATCTTCTCTCTCTTTTCTACTTCTTCCTTCTGTGCTGCTATTTTGATTTCCAAACACTGCTTGTTATCTTCCAGAGTTTCTTCAACCTTTCTGGATTCTTATAGTTGAGCTCTTAAGTTCTCGATGACTTCATGGGATTCTTAGAAACTTTGAACACTTTTATTTTGCTTCATGTTACACATCAAAATTACTCACTTCAATGATGATCCATTGTCATCATTATAAGTGTCACACTTTTACCTTAAGTGACACACTTTTTCCACAAGTGTCATGAACGTAGTAGTGTCACAAGTATCGCAAACATCATACTATCATATTGCCTATGTTGTATCTCTAACAACATCATAAAGACACTTAAGACACCTTCAAAGACTATTTTAAAAGGGAGAAATCATTTGATGAGAAGTACAAAGCATTTGCCATGAAGAAAACCACTTAAAAATCAATTTTGGAAGGTAGCGCTCCCCTATACACTATCAGGGAGCGTTGACACTCCCTAGCCCTCTTTGGGGGAGTGTTATAATGCTTCAGTGCCCCTTTTGGGGGAGCACTGCCCTTTCTGAGCGAATTTTGGTTTGTTGATACAAATAAGGGAAGAATCCCCTCAATATATGAATGTAGTTGGACTCGAATTTGAGGTCCCTCAGATTTGAGTCCAACAACCTTCATAGATTGATGGGATTCTTCCTTGATTTGTCTCAACAAACCAAAATTCACTCAGAAAGGGAAGCGCTCCCCCAAAAGGGGCACCAAAGCATTATAACGCTCCCCCAAAGAGGGATAGGGAGCACCGACGCTCCTTGACAGTGTATAGGGGAGCGCTACCTTCCAAAATTGATTTTTAAGTGGTTTTCTTCATGTCAAATTCTTTGTATTTCTCATCAGTTGATTTCTCCTTCTTAAACCAATCTTTGAATATGTCTTAAGTGTCTTTATGATGTCGTTAGAGATACGACATAGGCAAGATGATAGTATAATGTTTGCGACACTTGTGACACTACTACATTCATGACACTTGTGGAAAAAGTGTGACACTTGCGACACTTAAGGTTAAAGTGTGACACTTATAATGACGACAGTGGGTCATCATTGAAGTGAGTAATTTTGATGTGTAACACTTCATCAATTATATCTTGAGTGACTTATTTTCTTCTCTTTCTTTCTTTAGTTCATCTAAAGCACTAATCAGGTCTACCTTTTCAATCTCAGTATTGTCTTCCATTTCATCATTTTCAATTTTCAAGTAAGGGCATTGAATTTCAAGATGCCCATGCTTTTCACAATTAAAGAAAAAGAACTCACCTATGTTGGCTTCTGTCACTTCATACTCTTCTTCTTTTGAATATATCTGACATGATTAGCATATTTCTTCCTATTTTGTACCTGTATCTTCTTTAACAAAATATAACTCTATGATGGGAGAAAAATAGATATCATGTAGCTTATCCCAAAGTTATTTAGTTGATGAACACTTTCCAACCTGTTCTCTTACCGGATTAGGTAATCCTTCCCAGTTGAAATCCATATCTATTTTGTTATTCTTATTCAATTCCTTCTTGGTTTCAGTCTTTGCTTTCTTTGTAGCATTGTATCCTATCATAACTGATTTCCAAATAACATATCCCTGTGCCTTTAAAAATACCTTCATCCTACAACTCCACAATTTATACTTCAAACCCTTCTGACCATTGAACATTGGTGCTCCATTCATACTGTACTCCATAATATACCTTCCAGTGGTTAAATTTTTTCTTGAAGGAACCTGCTCTGATACCAATTGTTGGAACACTGAGAGGGGGGGGGGGG
>ML798326.1:111122-152657 GCA_009831015.1 Picea engelmannii | reverse complement strand
ATGTAAACATAAACAACATCACATCAATAACACAATACACTAGTATTTACGTGGAAACCCAAATGGGAGAAACCACAAAATTATTTCTTATATATATATATATATATATATCAAGAATTCATTCATAGGAAGCACCAAATTCCCAATTCTCCAACTGCAACTGGAAGGAGGCTACAACCCCCTATTCTCAGGCTCCAATCTGAAGGAATCTACAACTCCCTGAATTCTTTGGCTCCAACCAGAAGGAGGCTACAACCCCCTAGGTTCTCTAGCTCCAACTAGAATATGGATACAACTGCCTAGTTCTCAGGCTCCAACCTAAAGGAAGCTCCAACTCCCTGACTCTCTAGCTCTAATCAGAAGGAGGCTACAACCCCCTTTCTTGCCTCATCCTACCACCCTGAAGTATAAGTGTAGACTAATTGTCACTACCACAATCATCGCCACTACCACTGTCACTGTCTCTGCCACTGTGTCACAACCTATACCAATAACCTGTATCAACCTCTTCAAATATTTCCTACAAATCTGTGACCTGTTTATGCTACAACACGTGGATGTCTGTGGCTCTATTTACTGCAACTTGTAGATGTCCACACCTCTCTTTTCTGCAACTCGCAGACTACTACAAAACTTTCCCAATTTCACTTTTACTGTCACAAAAACCACTATCACAACAACCTATCCAACTAATCACTGTCTCATCCACAAAACTCAACCATATCCTCTCACATGGATCATACACCAAGGACACCTCTCAACTAGATGTCCAACATTACCAACACATGCCTCTACCAAGCATGTACCAAGATCACCAACATACCATCATAGGGTATGTGTCTCAACCATGTATCAACTTGTACCAAGCATCAACCATGCATAAACATGTGTCTCAACCTGTACCATCAACCATGTACCATATCAAGTGCATCAACCATACAAAGTATTGATCCTATACCATGAACATGTGCCAAACATGCACTTCAACCATGTACATCCACCATGTATATCAACACCATACCATATACCATAATATATCATCAATGAMATGCCTCAACCATATGCCAAGAATATGTGCCAAATGTGTACCAAGCATATATTAATGTACCAATACCAACAACATCATCAACCTTACAACATGCCAATCATGTACCTCAAACAAGTGTTATATCACTCATGATATGCCTCAACCAACTACCATAAACCATGTGCCAATGTATCCAAGATATGCACCAATAATGTGTCTCAACAAGTAGAACTCATGCACCATACATCCAATGATGTGCCTCAAGTTATATACCAAGACCCTCAAACACATTCCTCAAGCATGCTCCTTGATATCACCAAGATGCAACCTCATAACACAATATACCAAGCCTCAAGTATGCACCATAACATGTAACCAAACCATACACCAAGATATCCAATGATGCTTCTAATCAATGTACCATAAAATCACCAAGATGTATCATGTCACATACTATCATTACCATGCATGTACCATAACACGATAACCATAACCGTTAAGACTTACCTCTAATCCTGTAGCTAACTTGTTGTACTGTAAACTGACCTATAATTATTCCACAGTCCTTGTTGGCACCGTGCCGAATTGGAAAGAAGGACGATCGTGGGAAAGAAAGTGTGTAGAAACTGAAGTAACAACTGGCGAACGAACAACACGTGCACATGCAAGAAAGTGTGTAAAAGGAAAGCTACAGCTGGAGGAAGAAAAACTCGTGCATGGGAGGAAGACCTAATGTAGGTAGGGTTAGGGTTTTGATAATAGATTGTAAATGGATGAAGAGTCCGAAATGTATAAATATAGATACGAAGGTATGATATAAAGTTGTTGGTTGATTTGGTTTTTTACATAGTAAGTTGTTGTTATTTGTTACTAGTCCCGATGATTGTAGCTACGCATGAGCGAATGCAATATGTACTAGTTTTGACTGTGTGAACCAATTTTGTAAGCAGTTGAGCAAAGGGGAGAAGAGGGAAGACAAATCTGAGGATTGGATCACACGCTGTAGAGCCTAGTGCAATCTAGTTCACCTCATATAGATCTTACCCTCGAAAGAGAAATTGTAAGTGCGCGGCGCCAAAAATGTAGAACTACCATAATAAAAGATCCAAGAGCCAAATCTTTATGGATGTAGCCTAGGAGGGGGTGAACCACTGTAATATATTTGTAATGTGATGAATGCATGTATCTCTTTACTTTCTTTCAGCAATTAATTGGCATGATTGATGAATGGGTTAATATACCATTATGAATTATGTTTATGTTGTTGGGAAATAAACTGTGAAATATACGTATGCGACCGTGAGGAATAAGTAAATTACAATCCCAACTCATGGTACATGGATTTGAATTCTGAACCCTTATCTCATACTCAATCCCAGGTTGTAAACACCTGAGTCTTAGAGCCACCCATTTAAAGCTATCTCGGGTGAGACTGCTTAGTGCGTCCTGTGTACTGTGTTGCCTTCTGATTTACCAGAGGGGCCGATAGTTTTAGAGACTTTGTTGGAAACCCGAATGACATGAACCCTAGGTTAATAAATAAGATAGACCAGTAGAATGAACCCACCAGAAAAGAGGAAGACAAAACCAACAAATGGTTCTGTTGCCGTGTTAAGAGGAACAAGAAAGGACTGAGTAGATGAGATAGAGTGAATGAGAACCGAAGGAGAAAAATAGAAGAGCAATGAGCCATTAGAAGGGAATGTTGAGACCTTGGAACCCCACGAAAGAAAAAATCGAAGGCTGGTTGAGAACCAAAGAACTAGATTTTGCACAAAAAGACAATAGAAACCCTATAATTACACCGCGTAAATACCTGGATAAATACATATTTACTGATTTACACAAAGTATTTTTTCTGTGATTTTCCACATCTGCTACAGGAGTGGATCCTTCGGTTTAAGGATAACCATGCAATGAACCGGATTCGACAACTATATTGGACTCCGGTATAAATTGAGCAGCTGCAGCAGGTGAACAACCAATTCACCTGTGCAGTAAACTTTTGGCTTGAAAATATTGTGGTAGGCTTCATCACAGAGTTTGCAGTAGAAAAAACCAAGTCATACAGCGCAGCCGAGCAAGAATTTCTATGAGGACCCTGAGGAAGGTACATTCAATCATTTTATACTTCTACCAAGATACTTATATATAAAAAACATGTGATGACAATGGAATCGAACAACTAGACTTCCCTGCATGCATGGGGGAAGGGGGGAAGCAATGACAGAGAGAGGAGGAATGGAAGGAGGACAGGAAAAAGACAAGAAGGAGGGAAAACCCTTAGACCCGATATTGATTGAGTACCCTACCAACACAAGGTAAATACCAAGAAGAGAGCCATAGTCGTGAGGGAGGGCTTGGCGAGTGATGAGGAAGAGGTAGAGGATCTTTGGGCTGTGGAGCAGATTGAGGAAATCCTGCACACCATGTATGAGCGGAAAACAAGAGGCCCAAGAATAGGAGGAGAAGGAATCTATCCTTTCCATATTAATTTCATTGTGGAACCCATAAACCCATGTGTGACCAATACACCAAAGAGAACACCACCATTTAGACAACCGAAGTTCGGAGGAAGTCCGACAGCATGAAGTACATCTACAAAAGGAGCAACAACTGAAGGATCCAGTTCATGCAACCTTAGTCAAGTATCTACACTGCGCAGAGGAAGTAGTAGTTCAACATTTAGAATGGCAGGACACAATCCTACTATCAAATTACCCGAGTTCCGAGGAGAAGCAACAAAAGACCCTGAGAAGTATTTGTTCATTTGTGCAAAGATATGGAAGGCAAAACAGATCACTGATGAAGATACCGAGCTCGCACAACCAGCGATCATGCTAAGAGACCATGCACTAGACTGGTACATGAGTGTAGACATGAACAATGTCCCCAGAATGACAAGGACACTGGTTGACATTAAGAAATTATTGATAAATGAGTTTAGAAGTTGAGTTCAAAGGATCAGTACATGAATGAGAAGATTGAAATAAGACAGAAACCAGGAGAATCTGTATGGAAGATTGATCAGAGATTCAAGCGATTAAAAGGAAAGTTAAAATACCTTATGACCGATATGCAACATCGACACCTGTTTGTCAACTCACTACTCCCACACTTAAAATACCCCTTACGACAACAAAAGTTTCAGACGCAGGCAGAGACTCTGCATGCAACCTTACAATTGGAAGAGAATCATTACCAGTAGACGAACCTAGTTATCGAAGAGCTGAAGGAGGATCTGAAGAACTTAACATTTCAGCTGAACCAGAATAAGAACAAGGACAAATGAGAAGCCATTTGGTGCGTCACCTGCATGACAGAAGGACACCATAAGAACGAATGCCCAACATTTGCACAATATATGGCGACATGTATGCCAAACCCACTACCATAGGGAGGATTATGGTGCGAAATATGCAAGAAACTGGGCCACAACCCTTATCATTGCACGATGATGTCGAAATACCAAATAGTTCCAAAGAATTCTTATTGCACCTTTTGTAAGTCAGTGGGCCACGACGACAAATATTGCAGAACTATGGAGATGATGCAAGAAAGAACATCAGACGCATACATGGTACATGATTAAATGATGACTGGGAAAACAATGCCACAATTCAATCAAGCCCCAGCCCCATACAACACTGTGCAACTGCAATATAATACCGCGCAACAACCTTGCAATAACGCGTAACCATAGTACAACTCGACACAACCCCAGTACAATACCGCACAGTATAATCAGGCACCACAGTATAACGCGCCATGAGGTGATCATGCATGATATAGAGGAGCAGGATGAGCCAGAGGAGGTTTCAGATGTGGTAGAGGACCCGCCACATGTCACAATTGCCAGCAACTAGGACATTATGCATGGGAATGCCCACTGCCACCAACAACTTGTATGTATTGTCGCACATCGGACCACGATACAGAGGAATGTATGACATTACTAGTAAAGATTCAGGAAAAAGGGAACCAAAACAATCATAATGTTTAGTGGATTTCAGCCAAAGCAAGGGATGACGGATGAAACATCAACATAGTCACTCGTGGAGGAATGAAAAAAGGAAATGACGCAGTTCAACAGGAACTAGCGCAGAACCAATGGGTAAAGAAGAACACCGAATGAAGAAAGAAGTTTGACAAGCCCAAAGAAAAGGATACTTTTAAGGAAGCCAGACAAGAATTTCAGAAGGGGGACACAACTTCGACTTCAATTGCGCAACCAGTCAAGGAAGTCTTAGAATACGAGAAGCCACCATTGCTGGATCATACCAACGAAATGAAACCCAAGGGACAAGTAAGTACTCTCAAAGACTTTTTTCAATCATGTGTGAAAGTGCTAAGTGATCCTTCCTCTATGAAAATATTACAAAACATCCTAGAGAAATGTAGCAGCAAAACGAAACAAAAGCTATAACTGAAAACTGTCAACCACCTACACACAAGAAGAAGAATAAGCAGGGAATTTAGACTAAATTCTAACATTGGGGATTTCAATATGGGAGATATTATACTAGACCTAGGATCCGAAGTGAATGTGCTACCAAAGACCACATGGAAATGCATGGGGAACCAACATTGGGATACTCAATCATTCAACTAAATCTAGCAAATCAACAAAGAGTCCTACCAATAGGTAGTTTGAAAGGAGCGACAGTAGATCTGGATGGAGTGCGCACTAAAGTAGATTTGAAGTCATCTAAATAGTAGATGGCACAACACCTTACCTGAAATTACTTGGTATGGACTGGGCATTTGAAAACCAGGCCATACTTAATCTGAAAACCAGGAAAATGACATTTGAGTCTGGAGACTACATGGTCATAGCCCCACTAGACCCATCAGAAGGGGAGAGGTTCATAGAACCCACTTGTCTGGACTTAGAAGAGATCGACCAGTTGTACAAAACAACTACGCGCGATGAGGATTACATAAACCCAATTGTAGACGGGGTGCTTAGTTGGTAGAGCATTGCTTCATGTGCAACAGACTCAGACACCGGGTTAGAAAATTGACAGTAAAGACTACACGAAGTATCCATGAGAATATGTGCAAGAATAGACTGTGCAGTAAGATGGATAGGCACAGAAATCAGAGAACCACCTAGTTTCCATGGACTAGATGATTTGGAAACATTTTTGACACAATATGAAGATGAAGTATTAGAGACCCAAAGAATACTAGCACTAGATCTAGCACTAAAGGCCACACCCCATGATGGTGGGGCACACACAAGGAGACAATCACCGATTGGTATCAATGTAAGTGGTTACTACGCATAAGGTTTGGTGTAGATCGGAAAAACAACAAACAACAGAAGTACAATGGACACAGAACCACCATTAGAACACTTGGAGGAGTGTAAACCACTGTGGAAAATGATGCCACCAGATCAGGAATGGATTCATCACTTCATTCATACTTTATAAGGCATACCAACGAACTGGTATACAGACCAGGAATTGTGCAAAGGAACCAAGATATGGACGACAGTCCAAAAAAAATTTATAGTCACTTTCTCATTCGAGCATGAGAACCCCAACATGGATGTGGCCCTGAAATGGATTAGAGGTGTCATATTCATTAAAGAACAAGATATAGAAACTATCACAAAAGAACAAATATGGAATAAGCAGACAATCAAGGAACTACTGTCATGTTACCATGTATAGGAGGAAGTGCCAGACAAAGATGACCTGCACGATATTCAGATTGAAGAAGTAGAAGGCGAAAGAGATGTGGAAGGACCACCCATAGAATCTGAAGTCATTTCCGTGCCAATCAAGGTAAGTGATGTTAACATTGGAACAACCGAACATCCCAAAATGGCCAGCATTGGAGACTACTGGGACGAGCCAATGGTATAAAGCATCACATAGTTGTGGCAAGAATACAACGACCTGTTTCCTACAACCTTTACAGAGATGAAAGGTATAGTCGGAGAATTAGGAGAAATGAAAATACCACTCAGATTTGACGTGAGACCTATTAAACAATGACCTTATAGACTGAATCCCATATATAAATGGAAAGTTAAAGAGGAAATTGAACGGATGCTCAAAGCCGGCATAATCGAACTAGTTTATGAATCAAAATGGATAATCCCGATGGTAGTACATGACAAGAAACAAGGAAGAGGGATTAGGATATGCGTCGACTTGAGGAATTTGAATGATGCATGCCTACACGACCCATTCCCTACACCGTTCACGGATGAATTACTAGAGAATGTGGGGGGGCACGAAGCTTACTCATTCACTGATGGATTCTCAAGTTACCATCAGATTAAGATAACACAAGAGGATAGACACAAGACCACGTTCATGATGGAATGGGGATTTTATCAGTACACAGTCATGCCATTCGGACTGAAGAATGCACCCGCCATATTCTCCAGAGTGGTCATTGCAACATTCAAGGAATTCATTCATCAGTTTCTCAAAGTATATCTGGATGATTGGATAGTCTATAGTCTGTTGAAACACCATGTGGAAGTTTACGACTAATGTTAGAACGATGTAGACAGTTCCAAATATTACTGAATATCAAGAAATGCATATTTGGAACACCGTTTGGGATACTATTGGGACACATAGTATGCAAACAAGGTTTGCTAGTGGATCCGGAAAAAATCACTGTCATTGTTAATCTACCAACACCAAAAACAATCCGCAATCTAAGAGAAACATTAGGACACACAGGATACTATAGGAAATTCATCAAAGGCTATGCGCAGATCACAACACCAATGGAAAAATTGTTAAGGAAGGATACAAAGTATCAATGGAATGACAAGTGTCAACACGGTCTGGATACCCTGAAGGAAAAGATGATTACTCTACCAATATTAGTATTTCCAGACTGGGAAAAGACATTCCATGTGCATGTAGATGCATCAGCGATAGCACTCAAAGCTATCTTAGCACAACCGGGAGTGGGAGACTTGGATCACCCGATAGCATTCACAAGAAGAAAATTATCAGAATCAGAACATAATTATAACACGACATAAAGAGAAGGCATAGCTATGGTTTATGCACTATAGAATTTCTGACATTACCTATTGGGACATCACTTTAAGATGTTTACAGATCACTCATCCCTGAAATACCTAGTCAACAAGACAATGTTGGGGGGGGGGAGAATCTGTTGATGGTTATTGCTATTTCAAGAATTTAACTTTGAGTTAATCGTTAAACCAGGAAAACTGAATGCAGGACCTGACCACCTATCAAGGGTCACAAATGGAGAAGAACCAATGAACTTAGAAGACAACTTTTCGGATGCACAATTATTCTCAGTACAGATTGTTGATGACTACTTCGCAGAAATCATCCAGTACTTAAGCACAAGTACTGCGCCACAAGAATATACCACTGTGCAGAAGAAGAACCTGGTAGTCTGCGCAACTGACTATAAACTGATCACCGAACATCTATACAGTATGGGCATAGATAGCATCTTACGAAGGTACGTGTTAGAGCACGAACGACCAAGAATTTTAGAAGAATCCCATGAGGGAATGGAAGGAGGGCACTATGCAAGGAAAGCTACCGTGTAGAAGGTACTATGCATAGGATTGATCCAGGTGGATATTGGTGGCCACCCACCTATTCCACTTGGACCCACACCATTGTTTCTTTCAGTTTTTCAGTTTCCTTAATTGTAGCACAATTTACTATTTTTAGCATCGGGTCCTGAACTTTCAGAGCTGTTTTGAGGCCCTAAACGATGTTTTTTGGGCATGAATGCTTCGAAAAATATGAGTCCGTTCTGGACTCGATATTTTCTATTAGAAATGTAGTCCTCGAATAGATATTTCTAATGATGTATCATGTACATCAAATGGAGATAGTATGCCAAAGTTACGACCCCGGGAAATTGATGTACCAATTTACCCCAATGGGGCCCATATTTTGGATGTTTAGGGTTTTCCATTGTTTCTCAGTAATATATAGGCCTTCGAGCCTCATTGTAATAGGTAGTTCAGAGGCCAGTAGCCATCACATTTAAGGTACAAGTAAACTTTGACGTTCCCATATTTGTGGGCCAAATAGATGCAGATGTCGTAGATAGATGGTTGAATCTGTTAGAAGGATATTTCTCAGTTCATGAATTTTTTGACTGAGAAAGGATTATTTTCCCACTCCTCAAAGCCGTCCCCCATGTCAAGGACTGGTGGGAAACCTACTTGGAGCAACAGGGAGAGGAGGAACCCTCTCTGTTCTCGGCCACACCCACTTGGAATTCCTTCCGAGACGCCATCAAGGAACAATATTATCCCGTGGGGAGCTATGAGGACAATACATACAGTGGACTATGCTGCGGCAACAACGAGACCAATATGTGCAAGAGATGACGAATCTGTTTCATACCCTATGCACAAAGTTGGGTATCAAAGATTCAGAGAAACATTTGTTGTTAAAGTACCACAATTGTCTGCACATACACATTCAAGAGGAAATGGAGTTCCTCGACATCTCCTCACTTGGTGTGGCATATGGATATGCTACCAAGATTGAGCAGAAGTTCAAACAGATAAAGTGAGACTTTGGGTCTGCGAATCGAAAGCAATGGAGAGGTACCACCAAACCACAGAACAAAGGAACAAGCCAAGGCGGAACGACACAGGATAACCTGCCAAAGCCACAAGCAAAGAACAACACCACAAAGCCAAAAAAGGACATGGGGAAGTGGTGTGAGTTCCATAAGAGCTCCACTCACAACACAAGTGAGAGTTGGGCCAAGCAGTCACTAGTAGCCGAGTTGAAGGCTTCTGAATCAGATGCATGCTCCGACTTTGAATGAGAACCTGACAAGGGGAATGACAGGGGGAAGCATATTATCGATGTGGAGCCCAATGCCACCATTTCCACCACAAAGATCCAGAAGGAGGAATCAGAAGATCCAGAGGAGGCAGAGCATCTCTTCCATTCCAAGATGTGGGTAAAGGGTTCCCCGTTGCAGTTCATTGTTGATAGCGGGAGCCAGAAGAACCTCATCTCGGTAGAGGTCGTGAAGTGGCTGGGCTTGTCGACCACAACACACCCACAACCATACACCATCGAGTGGTTGCACCAAGGATGGGACCTCCGCGTCAACCAACAATGTTGCCTTCCCTACAACATCAATCCCTTCACGGATGAGGTTGTATGTGACATTTCTCCTCTTGATGTTTCTGATGTATTATTAGGACAACCGTACTTGTGGAAGTGACATGCTGTGTATGAGTCCAGGCCTCGTGCTGTTATTTTCGCCTTGGGAAATAAGTTGTATAGGATACCAGAGATAGCACCGCCTACCACCATCTCTTTGGTTACTGCAAAACAATGCAGTAAGCTCATTTCCAAAACCAGGAAATTTGTTTTCCTGATGATCCGCCTTGAGGGAAAGAGGAAGAGTGTGACCATGACCTTTAGATAGGGCCCCGCTGCATGAAAACAACAGATGGATAGGGTCGTGGAGGAGTACGAGGACATATTCACCTCCCTTGCAGGGGTGCCTCTACATTGCTAGGTCAAGCACCCCATCGATCTAACCCTAGGTGTGTAGCTTCCCAATGGACCCATCTATTGACGCTTTGTTTTGGAGAATGACGAAATCAAGAGGCACATTCAGGAGTTATTGCAGAAAGGTCACATCCGACCGAGTTCATCATCTTGTGGGAGCCCGATCGTGTTGGTGCAGAAGAAGGATGGGACTTGGAGACTTTGCATTGACTATCGGGCACTGAACAAGATCACTGTTCGGAATAGGTACCTGATCCCATGGATTGATGAACTTCTGGACCAACTCAAGGGGGTGAAATATTTTAGTGAGATCGACTTGAAGTCGGGGTATCACCATGTACCAATCAAACCCTCTGATGTGTGGAAGACTGCCTTCAAATCCAAGGAGGGATTTTTTGAATGGTTGGTCATGCCATTTGGGTTGACGAATTCCCTTGCAACTTTCATGAGGCTAATGGATGACATCCTACAGCCATTCACCAACTCATTTTTAGTGGTGTACTTGGATGACATTCTAATCTTTATCCAGACTTGGGAAGAGCACCTCCACCACATCCGACAGGTCCTCCAAACACCACGACAACACAAGTTGTGTGCCAATTTGGAGAAATTCACTTTTGGCATGACCCAGGTTCAGTATTTGGGATACATTATTGATGAGCAGGGGTTGCATGTGGATCCAACAAAGATCCAAGTCATTTAGGATTGGCCAGCCCCAACCACCCTAACAGAGATCCGTAGCTTTTTAGGTCTTGCCAATTTCTATGGTAGGTTTGTGTTGGGATTCTCTCATATCACTTGGCCCTTGAGTCAAGTCACCAAGGGAGGAGCTAAAGAAAAATTCTTTTGGTTCGAATCTCAACAGAAGTTATTCGGGGAGTTGAAGCATCGCCTCTGCTCTGCACTAGTGCTCACATTACCTGACTTGCAACAACCATTTGAGATCGAGACAAATGCCTCTGACTATGCCATTGGGGGAGTTCTTACTCAACATGGGCATCTAGTGGAATATCACAGTGAGACACTTTCCGACACAGTCCAGAAGTATCCAACTTATGACAAAGAAATGTATTGCATTGTGCAGGCTTGTTGGCAATGGAAGAATTACATTTTGGGAAAGGAAATGGTCATCCACATAGACCACCATCCCTTGTAGTTCATACAGACACAAGGGAAGTTGTAGAACGATCTCCATCAGAAGTGGTCCACATACCTGCAACAGTTTCATTTGAACATTAAGTATAAGAAAGGAAACACCAATAATGTTACAGACTGCCTCAGTCGACCACCCATCGTGGCGCTAACCATTGTGCTAAACTCTTGTGGGCACGAGACTTCCAATTAGCCGCTTCTCTACACAAGTGATCCATAATTCGGCCACACATATAATACACTCTTGGAGGGTAAGCAAGTTCCCAATTTCAACCTTCAGGATGCCCTGCTTTGTCACCTAGGACACCTTTGTGTTCCTTCAAGCGAGCGTGCCAAGATGATTTGGGAGGCACACTACAGTCGGGTCACTGGGCATTTCGGGGTCGAGAAAACCATGGCAGTACTGAAAAAGTATTTCTATTGGCTGAACCTTCGACAGGATGTCAGGAAGTACATCAAGTCCTACACTGCTTGCGCCATTGCCAAACCGACCATCAAGAAGCAAGGCCTCTATACTCCACTTCCTTCCCCTAGTCAACCTTGGGAATCCATCTCTATGGATTACATGTCGAGCCTTCCTTCTACAAAGCATGGCAATGGCTGTGTTTTTGTGGTCGTCGACCGATTCTCGAAGATGTCCATTATGATGGCCTGCAAGAAGAATATCACAGCAGAAGCCATTGCTAAACTCTTCTTTGAATGAGTGTGGGTACACTTTGGGGTCCCACAGTCCATCATCTCAGATCGGGATAGCAAGTTCCTCAGTACATTTTGGTCTAGCCTCTGGGTTATGCTAGACACCAAGCTCACCAAGTCCACAACTTTCCATCCACAAACTGATGGCCAGACAGAGGTTTTCAACCGGATGATTGTACACATTCTGCGCATGTACAACTCAAAGAATCCACGCACATGGGATGAGAGCCTCCCCTATGTACAACACAACTACAATTGGGCTCTCCATAACTAAACCAACCACTGCCCCTTTCAAGTGGGCTTGGGATTCCAGCCACTATGTCCCATTGATGTAGCCATGCCATTTGCGGCTACTCGGGCAGATTCAGCCCATGTCCAATCTGAGGCTAACAAGGCAAACAACTTCATTGATTGCATTCAGCACATCCGCCAACAAGTTCATGACATCTTGGATAGAGCCAATGCTAAGTACAAGCAACGACATGATCAACATCGGGTGCCACACAACTTCCAGGTGGGCGACAAAGTGTGGCTACATTTGCAAAAGGAGCACCTCGCTGGACCCTACCGCAAGATTCGTCCGCTCCGATATGGGCCATACACCATCACCAAGGCTGTAGGGGACAATGCCTTTGAGCTCGGTATTCCACCATTCCTTGGTCTGCACCCAGTGTTCAATGTGGACCGCCTTCGGCCCTACTTTCTACCTCTACTAGACACATCCGACATGGTAGAACTACTCACTCCAACATAGTTAAACCTAGATTGCATGGAACAAGCCAAAACTGATCGAATTATGGACACACAAATCAAGAACACCCACCAACAGAGGATCCAACTATATCGAGTTGTCAAAGTAGGCCAACTCCTTCACCAGGGCAAGTGGCTCACTAGGGACCAAGTTCAACAGAAGTTTCCTCATCTCATGGAGGAACTCAACCCAATGGGGACCATTGCTTCCTAAGGGGGGAGAACTGATCCAGGTGGATATTGGTGGCCAACCGCCTATTTCACTTGGACCCACACCATTGTTTCTTTCACTTTTTTAGTTTCCTTAATTGTAGCACAATTTACTATTTTTAGCAGTTCTTCGAGTCCTGAACTTCCAGAGCTGTTTTGAGGCCCTAAAGGAAGTTTTTTGGGCATGAATGCTTCGACGAATATGACTCCATTCTAGATTCGATATTTGCTATCAGCAATGTAGTCCCCGGATAGATATTTCTAATGATGTATCATGTGCGTCAAACGAAGATAGTATGCCAAAGTTACGACCCCGGGAAATTGATGTACCAATTTACCCCAACGGGGCCCATATTATGGTGTTTCATCTCCTAGGGTTAGGTTTTTGGATGTTTAGGGTTTTCCATTGTTTCTCAGTAATATATAGGCCTTCGAGCCTCATTGTAATAGGCATTTCAGAGGCTAGTAGCAACCAAATTTAAGGTACAAGTAAACTTTGACATTCCCATATTTGAGGGCCAAATAGATGCAGATGCCGTAGATAGATGGTTGAATCTGTTAGAAGGATATTTCTCAGTTCATGAATTTTCCGACCGAGAAAGGATTATTTTCGCACTCCTCAAAGCCACCCCCCATGTCAAGGACTAGTGGGAAACCTACTCGGAGCAACAGGGAGAGGGGGAACCCTCTCTGTTCTCGGCCACACCCACTTCGAATTCTTTCCGAGACACCATCAAGGAACAATATTATCCCTTGGGGAGCTATGAGGAAAAATACATACAATGGACTACGCTACGACAACAATGGGACCAAGATGTGCATGAGATGATGAATCTATTTCATACCCTATGCACAAAGTTGGGTATCAAAGATTCAGAGAAACATTTGGTGTTAAAGTACCATAGTTGTCTGCACAGATACATTCAGGAGGAAATGGAGTTCCTTGACATCTCCTCGCTTGGTGTGGCGTACCGATATGCTGCCAATATTGAGCAGAAGTTCAGACAGATAAAGGGGGACTTTGGGTCTGCGAATCAGAAGCAAGGGAAAGGTACCACCAAAACACAGAACAAAGGACCAAGCCAAGGCAGAGTGGCCCAGGATAACCCGCCAAAGCCACAAGAAAAGAACAACATCACGAAGCCAAAAAAGGACACGGGGAAGTGGTGTGAGTTCCATTAGAGCTCCACTCACAACACAAGTGAGTGTCGGGCCAAGCAGTCACTGATAGCCGAGTTGAAGGCTTCTGAATTGGATGCATGCTGCAACTTTGAATCAGAACCCGACAAGGGGAATGACAGGGGGAAGCAGATTATTGATGCGGAGCCCAACGCCACCTTTGCCACATGAAGATCCCGAAGGAGGAACCAGAAGACCCAGGGGAGGCAGAGTATCTCTTCCATTCCAAGATGTGGGTAAAGGGTTCCCCATTGTAGTTCATTGTCGACAGCGGGAGCCAGAAGAACCTCATCTCGGTAGAGGTCATGAAGCGGTTGGGCTTGCCGACCAAAACACACCCACAACCATACACCATCGGGTGGTTGCACCAAGGACAGGACCTCTGCATCAGCCAACAATGTTGCCTTCCCTACAACATCAAGCCCTTCACAGATGAGGTCTTATGTGAGATTTCTCCTCTTGATGTTTCTGATGTATTATTAGGCAACTGTACTTGTGAAAGCGACATGCTGTGTATGAGTCCAGGCCTCGTGCTGTTATTTTCACCTTGGGAAATAAGCTGTACAGGATACCAGAGATAGCATCGCCTACCACCATCTCTTTGGTTACTGAAAAACAATGCAGTAAGTTCACTTCCAAAACCAGGAAATTTGTTTTCCTGATGATCCACCCTGAGGGAAAGAGGAAGATTGTGGCCATGACCTCCAGACAGGGCCTCGCTGCACAAAAACAACAGATGGATAGGGTCATGGAGGAGTACGAGGACATCTTCACCTCCCCTACAGGGGTGCCTCTATATTGCTAGGTCAAGCACCCCATCGATCTAACCACAGGTGTGCCGCTGCCCAATGGACCCATCTATCAACGCTCTGTTCTGGAGAATGACGAAATCAAGAGGAAGATTCAGGAGCCATTGCAGAAAGGTTACATCCATCCGAGTTCATCACCCTGTGGGAGCCCGATCGTGTTGGTGCAAAAGAAGGATGGGACTTGGAGACTTTGCATTGACTATCGGGCACTGAACAAGATCACTGTTCGAAACAGGTATCCGATCCCCTGGATTGATGATATTCTGGGATAACTCAAGGGAGTGAAATATTTAAGCAAGATCGACTTGAAGTTGGGGTATCACCAGATACCAATCAAACCCTCTGATGTGTGGAAGACTGTCTTCAAATCCAAGGAGGGACTTTTCGAATGGTTGGTCATGCCATTCGAGTTGACGAATGCCCTTGCAACCTTCATGAGGCTAATGGATGACATCCTACAGACATTCACCAACTCATTTGTAGTGGTGTACTTGGATGACATTCTGATCTTCAACTAGACTTGGGAAGAGCACCTCCACCACATTCGACAGGTCCTCCAAACACTGTGACAACACAAGTTATGTGCCAATTTGGAGAAATGCACTTTTGGCATGACCCAGGTTCAGTATCTGGGATACATTATTGATGAGCGGGGGCTGCATGTGGATCCAACAAATATCCAAGTCATTCGGGATTGGCCATCCCCAACCACCCTAATAGAGCTACGCAACTTTTTAGGTCTTGCCAATTTCTACTGTAAGTTTGTGTTGGGATTCTCTCATATGACTTGGCCCTTGAGTCAAGTCAGCAAGGGAGGAGCTAAAGAAAAATTCTTTTGGTCCGAATCTCAATAGAAGGCATTCAGGGAGTTGAAGCATCGCCTCTGCTTTGCACCAGTGCTCACATTACCAGACTTTAAATAACCATTTGAGATTGAGACAAATGCCTCTGACTATGCCATTGGGGCAGTTCTTAGTGAGACACTTTCCGACACAGTCCAGAAGTATCCCACTTATGACAAAGAAATGTATTCCATTGTGCAGGCTTGTCGACAATGGAAGCATTACATTTTGGGAAAGGAAACAGTCATCCACATAGACCACCGACCCCTGCAGTTCATACATAAACAAGGGAAGTTGTAGAACGATCGCCATCAGAAGTGGTCCACATACTTGCAACAGTTTCATTTGAACATTAAGTACAAGAAAGGCAGCACCAATAATGTTACAGACTGCCTCAGTCGACCACCCATCGTGGCGCTAACCACTGTGCTCAACTCTTATGGGCACGCGACTTCCAATTGGCCACTTCTCTACACAAGTGATCCATAATTCAGCCACACATATAATACACTCTTGGAGGGTAAGAAACTTCCCAATTTCAACCTCCAGGATGCCCTGCTTTGTCACCTGGGACACCTTTGTATTCCTTCAAGCGAGCGTGCCAAGATGATTTGGGAGGCGCACTACAATCGGGTCACTGGGAATTTCGGGGTCGAGAAAACCATGGCAGTACTGCAAAAGTATTTCTATTGGCTGAACCTTTGACAAGATGTCAGGAACTACATCAAGTCCTGCACTGCTTGCACCATTTCCAAACTGACCATCAAGAAGCAAGGCCTTTATACTCCTCTTCCTACCCCCAGTCATCCTTGGGAATCCATATCTATGGATTACATGTTGGGCCTTCCTTGTACTAAGCATGGCAATGACTGTGTTTTTTTGGTCGTCGACCGATTCTCGAAGATGTCCATTATGATGGCCTGCAAGAAGAATATCACAGCAGAAGCCACTGCTAAACTCTTCTTTGAATGAGTATGGGTACACTTTGGGATCCCACAGTCCATCATCTCATATTGGGAGAACAGGTTCCTCAGTACATTTTGGTCTAGCCTCTGGTCGATGCTGGACACCAAGCTCACCAAGTCCACAACTTTCCATCCAGAAATTGATGGCCAGCCAGAGGTCGTCAACTGGATGATTGTACACATTCTTTGCATGTACAACTCAAATAATCCATGCACATGGGATGAGAGCTTCCCATATGTACAACATAGCTACAACCGGGCTCTCCATAGCTCAACCAACCACAACCCCTTTCAAGTGGGCTTGGGATTCCAGCCATTGTGTCCCATTGACGTAGCCATGCCATTTGTGGCTACTCAGGTAGATTCATCCCATGTCCAGTCCGAGGATAACAAGGCAAACAACTTCATTGAGCGCATTCAACACATCCGCCAACAAGTTCATGACATCTTGGACAGAGCTAATGCTAAGTACAAGCAACGACATGATCAACATCGGGTGCCACACAACTTCGAGGTGGGCGACAAAGTGTGGCTACATTTGCAAAAGGAGTGCCTCGCTGGACCCTACCGCAAGATTCGCCCACTATGATATGGGCCATACACAATCACCAAGGCTGTAGGGGACAATGCCTTTGAGCTCGGTATTCCACCATTCCTTGGTCTGCAACTAGTGTTCAATGTGGACCACCTTTGGCCCTACTTTCCACCTCTACTAGACACATCCGACATGGCAGAACAACTCATACCAACAGAGTTAAACCCAGATTGCATGGAACAAGCCACAACTGATCGAATTATGGACACACAGATCAAGAAAACCTGCCAATAGAGGATCCAACTATATTGAGTTGTGAAAGCAGGTCAACTCCTTCAACAGGGAAAGTGGCTCACCAGGGACCAAGTTCAATAGAAGTTTCCTCATCTCATGGAGGAACTCAACGCAATGGGGACCATTGCTTCCTAAGGGGAGAGGACTAATCCAGGTGGATATTGGTGGCCACCCACCTATTCCACTTGGACCCACACCATTGTTTCTTTCAGTTTTTCAGTTTTCTTAATTGTAGCACAATTTACTATTTTTAGCAGTTCTTCGGGTCCTGAACTTCCAGAGCTGTTTTGAAGCCCTAAACGACATTTTTTGGGCATGAATGCTTCGAGAAATACGAGTCCATTTCAGACTCGATATTCTCTATCAGCAATGTATTCCTCAGATAGATCTTTCTAATGATGTATCATGTGCATCAAACGGAGATAGTATGCCAAAGTTATGACCCCGAGAAATTGATGTACCAATTTACCCCAACGGGGCCCATATTCTGGCGTTTCATATCCTAGGGTTAGGTTTTTGGATGTTTAGGGTTTTCCATTGTTTCTCAGTAATATATAGGCCTTCGAGCCTCATTGTAATAGGAAGTTTAGAGGTGAGTAGCCAACACATTTAAGGTACACGTAAACTTTGACATTCCCATATTTGAGGGCCAAATAGATGCAGGTGCCGTAGATAGATGGTTGAATCTATTAGAAGGATAATTCTCAGTTCATGAATTTTTTGACCGAGAAAGGATTATTTTCGCACTCCTCAAAGCCGCCCCCCATGTCAAGGACTGGTGGGAAACCTACTCGGAGCAACAGGGAGAGGGGGAACCCTCTTTGTTCTCGGCCACACCCACTTGGAATTCTTTTTGAGATGCCATCAAGGAACAATATTATCCCGTGGGGAGCTATGAGGAAAAATACATACAATGGACTACACTGCGGCAGCAACAGGACCAAGATGTGCATGAGATGACGAATCTATTTCATACCCTATGCACAAATTTGGGTATCAAATATTCAGAGAAACATTTGGTGTTAAAGTACTGCAGTTGTCTGCACAGATACATTCAGGAGGAAATGGAGTTCCTCGACATCTCCTCGCTTGGTGTGGCGTATCAATATGCTTCCAAGATTGAGCAGAAGTTCAGATAAAGCGAGACATTGGGTCTGCGAATCAGAAGCAAGGGAAAGGTACCACCAAACCACAGAACAAAGGACCAAGCCAAGGCAGAGTGGCCCAGGATAACCCGCCAAAGCCACAAGAAAAGAACAACACCATGAATCCAAAAAAGGACACAGGGAAGTGGTGTGAGTTTCATAAGAGATCCACTCACAACAAAAGTGAGTGTCGAGCCAAACAATCACTGGTATCCGAGTTGAAGGCTTCTGTATCAGATGCATGCTCCGACTTTGAATCAGAACTTGACAAGGGATATGACAGGGGGAAGTAGATTATCAATGCAGAGCCCAACGCCACCGTTGCCACCACGAAGATCTAGAAGGAGGAACCGGAAGATCCAGAGGAGGCAGAGCGTCTCTTCCATTCCAAGATGTGGGTAAAGGATTCCCCGTTGCAGTTCATTGTCGATAGCAGGAGCCAGAATAACCTCATCTTGGTAGAGGTCGTGAAGCGGCTGGGCTTGCCGACCACAACACACCCACAACCATACACCATCGGGTGGTTTCACCAAGGACGGGACCTCCGCGTCAACCAACAATGTCGCCTTCCTTACAACATCAAGCTCTTCATGGATGAGGTCTTATGTGACATTGCTCCTCTTGATGTTTTTGATGTATTATTATTCCAATCGTACTTGTGGAAGTGACATGTTGTGTATGAGTCCAGGCCTTGTGCTGTTATTTTCACCTTGGGAAATAAGCTGTACAGGATACCGGAGATAGCACTGCCTACCACGATCTCTTTGGTTACTGCAAAACAATGCAGTAAGCTCATTTCCAAAACCAAAAAAATTGTTTTCCTGATGATTCACCCTAAGGGAAAGAGGAATACTGTGGCCATGACCTCCAGACAAGGCCCCGCTGCACGAAAACAACATATGGATAGGGTCGTGGAGTAGTACAAGGACATCTTCACCTCCCCTGCAGGGGTGCCCCTACATTGCCAGGTCAAGCACCTCATCGATCTGACCCCAGGTGCGCCTCTTCCCAATGGACCCATCTATCGACGCTCTGTTCTGGAGAATGACGAAATCAAGAGGAAGATTCAGGAGCTATTGCAGAAAGGTCACATCCGACCGAGTTCATCACCCTGTGGGAGCCCGATCGTGTTGGTACAGAAGAAGGATGGGACTTGGAGACTTTGCATTGACTATCGAGCACTGAACAAGATCACTGTTCGGAATAGGTACCCAATCCCATGGATTGATGACCTTTCGGACCAACTCAAGGGGGCGAAATATTTCAAAAAGATTGAATTGAAGTCGGGGTATCACCAGGTACCAATCAAACCCTTTGATGTGTGGAAGATTGCCTTCAAATCCAAGGAGGGGCTTTTCAAATGGTTGGTCATGCCATTCGAGTTGACGAATGCCCCTGCAACCTTCATGAGGCTAATGGATGACATCCTACGGTCATTCACCAACTCTTTTGTAGTGAAGAGCACCTCCACCACATCCGACAGGTCCTCCAAACACTGCGACAACAAAAGTTGTGTGCCAATTTGGATAAATGCCCTTTTGGCATGACCCAGGTTTAGTATCTGGGATACATTATTGATGAGCGGGGGGTGCATGTGGATCCAGCAAAGATCCAAGTCATTAGGGATTGGCCATCCCCAACCACCCTAAGAGCTCTGCCGCTTTTTAGGTCTTGCCAATTTCTACTGTAGGTTTGTGTTGGGTTTCTCTCATATCACTTGGCCCTTGAGTCAAGTCACCAAGGAAGGAGCTAAAGAAAAATTCTTTTGGTCTGAATATCAACAGAAGGCGTTCGGGGAGTTGAAGCATCGCCTCTGCTCTGCACCAGTGCTCACATTACCAGACTTGCAACAACCATTTGAGATCGAGAAAGATGCCTCTGACTATGCCATTGGGGCAGTTCTTACTCATCATGAACATCTAGTGGCATATCACAGTGAGACACTTTCCGACACAGTCTAGAAGTATCCCACTTATTTCAAAGAAATGTATTCCATTGTCCAGGCTTGTTGGCAATGGAAGAATTACATTTTGGGAAAGGAAACAATCATCCACATAGACCACGACCCCTCCAGTTCATATAGACACAAGGGAAGTTGCAGAACGATCACCATCAGAAGTGGTCCACATACCTGCAACGGTTTCATTTGAACACTAAGTACAAGAAAGGCAACACCAATAATGTTGCAGACTGCCTCAGTCAACCACCCATCGTGGTGCTAACCACTGTGCTCAACTCTTGTGGGCACGAGACTTCCAATTGGCCACTTCTCTACACAAGTGATCCATAATTCGACCACACATATAATACACTCTTGGAGGGTAAGCAAGTTCCCAATTTTCACCTTTAGGATGCCCTGCTTTGTCACCTAGGACACCTTTGTGTTCCTTCAAGCGAGCATGCCAAGATGATTTGGGAGGCGCACTACAGTCGGGTCCCTGAGCATTTCGGGGTCGAGAAAAGCATGGCAATACTGCAAAAGTATTTCTACTGGCTGAACCTTCGACAGGATGTCGGGAAGTACATCAAGTCCTGCACTGCTTGCACCATTTCCAAACCGACCATCAAGAAGCAAGGCCTCTATACTCCGCTTCCTACCCCCAGTCAACCTTGGGAATCCATCTCTATGGATTACATGTCGGGCCTTCCTTCTACTAAGCATGGAAATGACTGTGTTTTTGTGGTCGTCGACCAATTCTCGAAGATGTCCATTATGATGGCCTATAAGAAGAATATCACAGTAGAAGCCACTGCTAAACTCTTCTTTGAACGAGTGTGGGTACACTTTGGGATCCCATAATCCATCATCTTAGATCGGGACAGTAGGTTCCTCAGTACATTTTGGTCCAGCCTCTAGTCGATGCTGAACACCAAGCTCACCAAGTTCACAGCTTTCCATCTGCAAACTGATGGCCAGACAAAGGTCGTCAACCGGATAATTGTACACATTCTGTGCATGTACAACTCAAAGAATCCACACACATGGGATGAGAGCCTCCCCTATGTACAACACAGCTACAACCGGGCTCTCCATAGCTCAACTAGCCACAACCCCTTTCAAGTGGGCTTGGGATTCCAGCCATTCTGTCCCATTGACGTAGCCATGCCATTTGTGGCTACTCAGGCAGATTCAACCCATGTCCAGTCCGAGGCTAACAAGGAAAACAACTTCATTGAGCACATTCAACACATCCGCCAAAAATTTCATGACATCTTGGACAGAGCCAATGCTAAGTACAAGCAACGACATGACCAACATTGGGTGCCACACAACTTCCAGGTGGGCGACAAAGTGTGGCTACATTTGCAAAAGGAGTGCCTCGCTGGACCCTACCGCAAGATTCACCCGCTCTGATATGGGCCATACACCATCACCAAGGCTGAAGGGGACAACGCCTTTGATCTCGGTATTCCACCATTCCTTGGTCTGCACCCAGTGTTCAATGTGGACCGCCTTCGGCCCTACTTTCCACCTCTACTAGACACATCCGACATGGCATAACAACTCACACCAACAGAGTTAAACCCAGATTTCATGGAACAAGCCACAACTAATCGAATTATGGACACACAGATCAAGAACACCCGTCAATAGAGGATCTAGCTATATTGAGTTTTCAAAGCAGGCCAACTCCTTCACCGGGGCAAGTGGCTCACAAAGGACCAAGTTCAACAGAAGTTTCCTCATCTCATGGAGGAACTCAACGCAATGGGGACCATTGCTTCCTAAGGGGGGAGGACTGATCCAAGTGGATATTGGTGGCCAACCGCCTATTCCACTTGGACCCACACCATTGTTTCTTTCAGTTTTTTATTTTCCTTAATTGTAGCACAATTTACTATTTTTAGCAGTTCTTTGGGTCCTGAACTTTCAGAGTTGTTTTGAGGCCCTAAATGATGTTTTTTGGGCATGAATGCTCTGGTGAATACAAGTTCATTTCGGACTCGCTATTCTCTGTCAGCAATGTATTCCTCGGATATATCTTTCTAACGATGTATCATGTGCGTCAAATGGTGATAGTACGCCAAAGTTACGACCCCGGGAAATTGATGTACCAATTTACCCCAACGGGGCCCATATTCTAGCGTTTCATCTCCTAGGGTTAGGTTTTTGGATGTTTAGGGTTTTCCATTGTTTCTCAGTAATATATAGGCCTTCGAGCCTCATTGTAACAGGAAGTTCAGAGGCTAGTAGCCGCCACATCTCTTCTCAGAGATAAGCTACTAGCGCCCTAGCTAGTTTATTTCCATTCTGTCTGTAAGCATTTTTCAGTCATTTGTTATTAATGAAATGAAGTCTTATTTCCGCAGCATCTCTGCGTTTATGTGTATTTATGTATTTCATTGTGTTCCTACATAAATTGGGATCAAGGATTATAGTGGCCAACGATCCACAAAGACTTGAAAGAGTACTGTCAGCGATGTGATGTCTGTCAAAGGGTAGGAAAACCCAACAGAAGGGATGAGATGCCACTACGAACACAAGTGACATTACATGCATTCGATAAATGGGAAATAGAATTTGTGGGACCAACTAACCCACCGGCCAAAAGAACAGGGGAAGGATACATTATCACCACGACATAATACTTAACAAGATGGGTGGAAGCCGCACCAGTAAAAGATTATAGCGCATAAAAAACTGCCCACTTTTTATTTGAATAGGTAATTACTAGATTTGGGTGCCCAAGAGTTTTGATGAGTGACCAAGGCACACATTTCATAAACAACACAATCTGAGTGATGCTTGAAGAGTTTGAAGTTCATCACCAGAAAAGCACACCGTATCATCAACAGACAAATGGCACAATAGAAGCCTTCAACAAAATTCTGGAAAACGCACTGATAAAGATCTATAACGTCAACAAAGACGGCTGGGACCTTAAAGTACCAACAATATTATGGGCGTATAGGACCACATGAAAATATTTGACAGGGCACACATCATTTAAACTAGTCTATGGCCAAGAAGCAGTAGTACCATAAGAATTTTTAATACCCAGTCTACGTGTAGCAACTATCACACAAATGACAGAACAAGGCACAGTACAGGAAATATCTAATCAATTACTATCAATGGAGGAAGACAGAATGTTGGCAGGATTCCATCAACACATACAGAAAGAAAGAGACAAAGCTTGGCATGATCGACACATCAAGAGGAAAATGTTTAAGGAAGGAGATCTAGTATTGATCTACGATAATAAATCGCTTCAGCATCCAGGGAAGCTAAGAATGCATTGGCTAGGACCATACGAGGTCAAATATGTCACGGAAGAAAGAGTGGTATAGTTAATAGATCTAGCAGGCGCAGACCTCAGAGGAATGATCAATGGGAACCGACTGAAGCTTTACAAGGACAGTCAACCACACACCACGTAGTTAAAAAAAAAAAAAAGCACGCAATACACCAGAGATATAAAGAACGCATACCATTTGAAACACGAAATTAGCAAGGGCAAGGTAAACGGTCATATAAAAAGGGAAACAAGAGGAAAAAGGAAAGTCGACGAAAGTAAGCTGACAGAACAACACAAGGAAAAATTAAAGCAAGGAAAGGATCGATGGGACATCGCATTAAACATGCCAACTAGAGATGACAAAGTAGGCGTAATGGCAAGTACGAAACCGTCGTAGATGCATTGAAATTATAGTTATGGTGCATTAATCACAGAATGGAGGAATCGTCATTGACAAGCTTCATGACAAGTCCATACAACACACGAGCACATAAGCAACTCGTCTATTTGCGAAAGAAGAACAGAGAGAGAGCAATAACATCCAGAATGGACAATGAGAGACCGTAGAACTCACCGAAACCACTCAAACTTAGCAAGCTGCGATAATCACCATTATGGCACCACCGAAGCTAGCAGAACTAGGCTAGACAACCCGACCGACCAGGGTTCAAACTAGGTCACAAGGACCACTGGAGGAAAATGAGCAGCAACAACTAGAGATCGTTGATATCGATGACATACCATCCCTAGAGGAGACACCAGTAAACCCTACACCAATGCTGGAAGAGATTCAACAGCCACAAGCAGAGGCCATGGAATAGGATACACCAGCAACGACATAGGCACCTCAGAATGAAGAAGCAGAAACCTAGCAGAAAATACAACCAGAAAGCACTGAAGAAACAATGGAAACTAACGGGACGACACAGAATCTAGGAGCAATGGTGCAACCAGACGAGATGCAAGCACCCAACTTAGGTCAACGGACAGCGGAGACCACTTGCACTACCTGGGTTTGGCCAGAATGGATGACAAGGGAACAACTAGGAGTTGCTGGAACTTCGAACTAGCCACCAAAACAGTAAGATAGAGTTTATATACTGAGCTCACCTCACAGGAAACCGGTAGCAGAAATTGTGCTACCACACATACCAGAGGGAGTACAGGTAGACCCAAAGATACTAGGTCACGTCAGGAAGCTCAAGTATTCCGACCATGACGTATTAGATGAAACCAAGTACTCAGAACTTGCACCATAGGTCTTTATGCAGAAAATAGTTGTGAACCAACTGGGAGAAACGATCAACCAACCACATCAGTGGGCAGCTGGACTGGACAAAACATGAATTTTAGGATTGCTGCAACTACCACACTTCGGGAAAGGCCAGTACACGATGACATGTGTCAAGCATATGTTAGTAGTCCCACATTGAGGGGATATATGGCTGGACAGACCTGTCCCCATAACTGTTGATCTTATCGCACAGATAACATGACTACCTACTCGTGGTATAGATCCCGCGCTGATCCTGGACGACAAATCCAGTGAAAAAATGTTGGCAGAGGAAATTAAGAAGAAATATGGCACCGCCAGGGGAACAAGAGGCATTATAGTCAAACAAATTAACAATGCAATGACACAATTGGGTGCAAAGATCTTAGCCTGCAAATTGCTAAGAAAATGCCACAAAGATGAAGTACCAGCAGGAGTCATCGTTGCTGCAGCTTAGTGCGCAGAAGGCACCTTCATGAGATGGGTGCCATATCTATCAAACTTGTTTCAAGTAGATTGCAAAGATGCATAGGACGCAGGTACGGAATTTCATTACTCATGGCTGATCACCCTCATAGACTTCATGGGATGGCAAGAACTAGAATATGTATTCTTTTGTACCAGACCACAACCAATGGGAGAAATATATCATTTATTAAGATTCGGGACACAGGCCAAGCATAAGAGGGAGAATGGAATCATATTTGAAGCATACCTACGGGACATACATGAAGCTATCAACCGAGCATGGAGAATAACATGAGAGGTTGTCGCGTGATATGGGGACATCGCCAACTTCTGGGCTACACGACAAGCCATGTGGATACAACCAAGGAAGGATCCTAATAAACAATGGCTACAGATGTGCTACTGCATCACTGAGGGTGATATTGATATGATCATCAGCGAATGGCCCGTTGAATGGAGGATCCCAGTCATATCTAGGGAAGTACCAGGACAAACAACAGAAGGAGAGGCTACACAAGCGGAAACCCAGCCTCCGCAAATCCTAGTGCCCAAGAAACCAAGGACGGGCCAAAGCAATCTGACTCAGGGAGACCAAGGGTCAAAGCAGCCAGGGACCCAGAAGGGAAAGAAAGAGAGAACACAACCAACCAACGAACAACAAAAACAGGTCGAGGGAGTGCAGGAAACCGCCCCAAATCCCACCACAAAGGAACCAGGGGGAATTAAGAGACCAGTTGTGCAGGAAGCAGGTGTGCACAAGAAATCAAAGACACAAATAACATCAATGGACTATACAATCATGGAGGATTATGGAGAGATGATCTCCAAAATGATCTAGGATTTCCTCGCAGAAGATTTCGATCACACAACACATTACAGGGACAAACTATAGAAAGAGTTGGTGGAAATGGGACAACTCCTCAAGAAACTTGGGCAAGCCCAGTGATCAAGTAGCAGTAGAGGCATGGAGCCATTGACAACACAGACCAAAAAAAGTGTGGAGGTAGAAGAGAGAGACCCAGTTCTTCCAATGCCCCACACACATGAAACGGTCTACATAAAACCTAACTTGAAGCGGATGGACGAAATCATGGGACATACACCACTAAAGGATTTGGACCACATCCAATTGGTCTTGACGCAGATGCCATCAAGGGCACTATACAAATTTTAGGTTAGCGTCGACCATGAGATGCAGTCTCGAGCACATAAAAACTTAATCGAGCTACAACGAGCAACAAAGAAGTGGGAAGCACTGGAAACAATTTGTGTGCAGGACAAATATGAAACTCAAAAGGAGAAGGAACACATAAATGAAGTGGAATGTAGAGTGGAAGAAATCTTTGGGAAACTTCCAAGCACTGCGCAAGGAAATGAACTCCCAACAACAGAAAAGATCGACCATATTGCGCAGGCAATTGATCGATATCAGAAGGAGATCAAGAATCTCCGGGAACAGATTAGACCAACAACTCCACCAGTAGTGAAGGAGCAAAGGAAGCAGGAAGCAACAATGCAACTGCAGGAGATAGAAAAATAGGTTAGCATGACAGCTGACTTATTCGATAGAGAAACACAACTTTGGACAAGACTGGAAGAGGATCCACAGGTCCAACACTGGGACAAGTAAGAGGAGAGGATCAATGCAACGATATAAGAACTTAAGCAATGATAGAAGACCATACCAATTCTAGAACGATTTAAGGGAATGCAAGAGATGAAGAAGATGCAAGCAAAACTTATCACTGTGCAAACGTGGAAACATGAGTGTCAGGCTCAAATAGAACCACTGCAGGAATGGGTAGCATAAGTACTCGCACAAGCAGAAGGATCCAGAACATAGATAACATAGACCCAACTAAAATGTGCAGAATTGATGAGCGATGAAGTGGTAGTTCAGACAGTCGACACCATCAAGGAGAAGACCGCGCAGGCACTGACAAAAGCAACAAAATTACAGGAAAAGTTCCAGATGATCACCTAGGAGATCGAGGAAGCACAGAAAGGTTAGGTGACTCAGGACAAGTCACATGTCAGTGTTGGGGGCCTGTTGGCACCAGGCTGAAATAGAAAGAAGGACGATCGTGGGAAATAAAGCATGCAAAAACCGAAGTAACAGCTGGCGAACGAACAACACGCGTGCATGTAAGAAAGTGTGCATAAGGAAAGTGACAACTGGAGGAAGAACAACACGCGCATGGGAGGAAGACCTAACGTCGGTAGGGTTAGGGTTTTGATAATAGATTGTAAATGGATAAAGAGCCTGAAATGTATAAATATAGATATGAAGGTATCATATAAAGTTGTTGGTTGATTTGGTTTTTTAGATAGTAAGTTGTTGTTATTTGTTACTAGTCCTAAGGATTGTAGCTACACATGAGCGAATGCGATATGTACTGGTTTTGACTGTGTGAACCAATTTTGTAAGTTGTTGAGCAAAGGGGAGAAGAGAGAAGAAAAAGCTGAGGATTGGATCACAGCCTATAGAGCCTGGTGCGATCTAGTTCGCCTCATATAGATCTTATCCTCAAAAGAGAAATTGTAAGCGCACGGCGCCGGAAATGCAGAACTACCATAATAAAAGAGCCAAGAGACAAATCTTTGTGGATGTAGCCCAGGAGGGGGTGAACCACGGTAATATCTGTGTAATGTGATGAATGCATGTATCTCTTTACTTTCTTTCAACAGTTAATTGGTATGATTGATGAATGGGTTAATATACCATTATGAATTATGTTTATGTTGTTGGGAAATAAACTGTGAAATATACGTATGTGACCATGAGGAATAAGTAAATTACAATCCCATCTCGTGCTATATGGATTTGATTCATGAACCCCTATCTCATACTCAATCCCAGGCTGTAAACACCTAAGTCTTACAACCACCCATTTAAAGCTATCTCGGGTGAGACTGCGCAGTGCGTCCTGTGTACTGTTTTCCTTCTGGTTTACCAGAGGGGTTGATAGTTTTAGAGACTTTGTTGGAAACCTGAATGACATGAACCCTGGGTCAATAACTCAGATAGACCAGTAGAGTGAACCCACCAGGAAAGAGGTACCGACATCCCTTCACAACCTTTCACATGTATGCGACTTGCTCTTCTACATCCTGTAGATATCCTCGCTTTCCTTCACTACAACCCACGTACATCCACACCCTGGTGACCTGCAACTCGTAGATACCTCCAAAACTAGGGTTACTCAAGATTTCTACAACCCCGAGACTTTCACCTTCAACCTTCCTTCGTAACCTCAGAAAAATGTCATCACAAACTTGCCAAAATATCATAATACAAAACTATAACAAACACTAGATAGATATTCAGTTGTAGGTGTGTGTACTTATGAGAGACTCCTTGAGGTGTTTATATACTAATTCCAAGTAACCTCTTTCCTTATTTTAGGGGTTTCTTGTTAAACCACTTTACCCTTTCACCAAGACTTGTAACCAACTAGGGCTTCTTGGCCACTCTTCGGGGCTTTCAACTTTACAAGGTCATATCTCCCTAACCACGAGGAACCACATGGCATTCCACATGTCATCAGAAATGGCACGACATGTACTATCCATGTATGATAGTCTTACCTACAATTTCATTGTGCTTTATGTCCTTATTCATTAATCAAATTCGGGTCCCATAACCACACATCTGGGGCTACTTGTAGACTTCATCAAATGTATCCAACTAACTCATCATCAATCTCATTTATACAAATGTTAATCAACTTTCCAACATCTCTAGACCTTTCCAAGGGTTGACATCAATCTCTAAGGGTTCACATCAATCTCCAAAATCACTCTCCAAGGGTTGACATCAATGAAAACCAACCGTCCAAACCAACTATCCAACATACATCAAACTTCCTACTGCATTAATGTACGATACAAGAGACATATATTCCTTTTCTTCATCATAACTAGGACATAAACTTGAATAAATCTTGAAATGGGAAGCCAAAGAGATTTTTACTGATTTCACATTATTCATATCAAATCTCATAAGTATTTTCTCCACATACTTATGTTGTGATAACCACAACTTACCCTTTTTCCCGTCTTTGTGTATCTCCATGCCCAAGATTTGTTTTGTTGCTTCTAGATCTTTCATATCAAACATTTGATCCAACCGAGCCTTGAACCTATTGATTTCAACCATGATTTTTCTTGCTACAAGCATGTAGTCAACATATAACACCAAAATAATGAATATGCCATTTTCCAACTTTTTAAAGTAAACACAATGATCATAATCACTTCTTGTAAAATTTTGGCTCACCATGAAGGAATCAAACTTCTTGTACCATTTCCTAAGAGACCTCCTTAGGCCATACAATGAATTCTTGAGTTTGCAAACAAACCTTTTATTGTGATCCTAAACAAACCCTTCCGATTGTTCCATATATATTTTCTCATCCAAATATCCATGTAAAAATGTTGTTTTAACTTCTAGTTGTTCTAACTCAAGATCAAGTAAAGCAACTAGTGCTAACACAACACGAATTGAAACAAGCTTAACAACTGGTGAAAAAAATTCATGGAAATCAATACCTTCCTTTTGAGAATACCCTTTTCCTACCAGTGTATCTTTGTACCTCTCAACTTTATCATCAACACCCTTTTGGTGTTTGTAGACCCACTTGCAACCAACAACCTTCCTGTTCTTTGAAAGTTCTACTAGGTCCCATGTTTTATTCCTCTCTAAGGCATCCAATTCTTCTTTCATAGTTTCTTTCCATTTAGCACTTTCAGTACCATCCATCGCTTCCTGATAACAACTAGGTTCTCCATCATTATAAATCAAAGCCACAGATGAAACATAATCGTCGTACCTTATAGGAGGATTCCTGACCCCTGCAGATCTATTTAGAGATGGTTGAGGCATATCCACATTTTCCTGGATATTTTCTACATCCTCATCTTCTTCCTCCAATTTTTTTTCATGCTCCTGCTTTTCTAAATATGGTTGAGCCTCGAACCGATTTTTTTGAGTTTGTGGTACCTGTTCTTGTCTCATTTCAACATCTACCATATCTGATTTTATGAGTGAGGATTCATCAAATATTACATCTCTGCTTATGATGAGTTTGTGGGAAGTAGGATCCCACAATATGTATCCCTTAACTCCATCACCATAACCAACAAATGCATATTTGTTTGATCTATGATCTAACTTAGAACATTGATCTTTAGAAATAAGAGAATAAGCATCACAACCAAATATTCTCAAATTTGAATAATCACACAAATGACCTATCCATACTTCTTATGGAATATTACAGTTTATTGTAGTTGATGATGACTGATATACCAAATAACATGTTGTAATAACTGCTTCTGCCCACGATTCCTATTGCAACTTGGCATTATTGAGTATGCTCCTTGCTCTCTCTAGAAGAGTCCTATTCATGCATTCAACAACACCATTTTACTGAGGAGTAGAGAATGTGGTTTTATATCTTTAGATCCCAACTTCCTATTTTTCAAATTTCAAATATGTGAACTCACCTCCATTATCTGTTCTTAAACATTTGATTGACATGTCAGTGCTCTTTTCAACCAAAGATCTAAATCTCTTAAAAGTATTAAATACACCAACTTTTCTTTCAAGTAAATAGATCCACACCTTTCTAGAGTAATCATCTATAAATGTTACAAAATATGACGATCCTCCAAAAGAAACTGTAGGGAATGGTCCCCAAACATCTGAATGAATGTAATCAATGATACCTTTACTTATACGTCTTCCTATTTTAAACTTCTATCTACACTGTTTTCCAAAAACACAATGCTTGCATAAATTCAAATTCAGAGATTTTAAGCTTGGAAGTAACTTACATTCTACCAGTACCTTAATCCCTTTCTCGCTCATATGACCCAAACGTTGATGCCATAAATGAGTAGAGTCACTTGCACTTTCAGATACTGTCGTTGCTTGATCTGATTTAGTTCATCCTTCTAGCTGATAAAGATTCCCAAACCTTTTAGCCTTCATGACTACTAATATGCCTTTGGACACCTTCAATACTCCACCTTGAACTATACATTTATAACCACCATAATCTAGAGCTCCCAAAAATATTAAGTTTTTTCTAAGCTCAGGTACATGCCTCACATCTATCAACGTTCTTACAATACCATCATACATTTTAACCCTAATACTACCAATCCCAATAATTTTACAAGAAATATCATTTTTCATAAAAACAACACTGTAATCTATAGATTGGTAAGTTGAGAACCAAGTCCTATGAAGACACATATGATGAGAAGCACCAGAGTCTATAAAACAATCTTGATGATGCTGTGAAACATTACAAGTAGATAATAACTCATCAACCATACCTGAACACGAACTTGTTGCAACTGAATTCACATCCTTTGTGGAGTCCTCTTTGGATGCTTGTTGTCTTTTCCAACAATCCTTCTTGAAATACCCAGATTTTCCACATAACCAACATTTTAGCTTACCCTTCTTGCCTTTTGACTTAGATCTTGTTGTACCTCTCTGATTCTTCCCTCTTTCTTTAGATTGACCTCTAGCCACCATTGCCTCTGATGTTGAGGTTTCTTGACTGGATTTTCTCCTAATCGCCTTAGTCAACAAAGCTCCCACAAAAATATCATAATCAATGGTGTCTGTTGTGCTAAGCGACATAGATGTGAGTAAATGATTTCAAGATTCAAGTAATGAACACAATAGTGTGGCGGCTTTGTCCTCATCTTCGCATGTTACTTCCATACTACTTAATTGACAAATTAGGGTATTGAAAACATTTAAATGATCAATAATTTTTGTACCTTCTTTCATCTATAAGCTATACAACTGCCTCTTCAAGAAGATTATGTTCATCAAGGATTTTGTCATATAAATACTTTCAAGTCTGTTTCATAAGCCTGTTGTTGTCTCATATTCTACAATATTAAACAAAACTTCAACTAGCAGACACAAACGAATGGTACTGAGGGCTCTTGCATCTAGATCATCCCATTCCTCATCTATCATGCTTGTTAGTTTCTTTGTCTTGCATGCCAACGCCTTTTGCAATCCTTGTTGTAYGRACAKATCCCRCATCTTGARTTTTYATARCTCGAAGTTATTTTTATCGTTRAATTTCTCCACCTCAAACTTTGAACTYTGAATTTTTTTCATTARCARAAACACCCAAACCATAWCTTATAATAAACCAAGCTTTTTAATATAGAGAAACAATGATATARTTCCAAAGTTTAACACCAAARTATTGATTAAAAAATTTAAATCCAAAACATAAATATTTTAAAAACCTTTTACTAAAATAAAARTGTCCACCTCTCCATTTATAAAGTCAAAATCCTTTATAAAAYATTTACCRAGGCTATTCTTCATAACCTTCATACCTTATAAAAGTCGCCTTCATAAAATATAAATTTGAGCATAATAAAACAAAAGTGCGCTTTCATACCTTCTGCTAAATGCATATACCTTGTTTCGTGTGCATACACCTACAAATATATATTACCTTCARTATMTATTMACTGCCACGGTTATCGTTTAACCAGACAGGCGTGGGTAAYTTGAGCTTTCATAMACCTCATATTCAGTAGAAATGATTGTCCACGAGTAYTGTGMTTATTGCAAGTCGTGAGGAGGAGCGATGTTCTGCTGGTATCACTCCACCTACAGGTTGTAGGGCGCGATRATCCGAAGAAATTATCAGATCTGAAGTTGGCCAATAGTTGTCRCCCCCTTTGAACAARCTTACCAGCGACAGGCCAATAATTATTGCCCCTGCTCCAAATTTATCCTTGTCTTGTTGTCTGTAGCCACCGAGTTTTGATACTACTTATACCACTTGTTGGGCAACGGAAGATTTAATGATAAATGATAATAATAACAATTACTATAAAACCTTTCAAAAAGGAAATATCTATTGAATAATGATAATTGATATTTATTTTTATTGTTCAAGGGAAAATTATAACAATAAAAACAAACTTACAATCATTTCCTCACACTCATCTCACTCTTTGCATTTACCTTAAAAATATATATATATATATATGTATATATGGTATCTATCAAACAGTTATACAAACTGATCAAACAACTATACAAACTGACCACAAATTAAGGGTTACAATAGAAAGGAAATTTATCTTTAAATACCTTTGATAATTTTCTGAAAGGTTTGTGATGAATTTACGTTAGCACTCAAGACAACTTGGACATATATAAATAAGTATCCATTGTGGAGCTTCAGTTAGATTCTTTATCTCCCAACACAACCCGTAAAAAATATCTAGTATTCCAAACAGCCTGTAAAAATTGTTCAAATTCAAATTTGAACTATATAAGTATGAACACAAACTGTTTTGGTTTGCTGWTAAATTTCTCATRTCATATATATTGTTCCTCCTTGATATGTGAAATTATTTTGAAGTTTTGAGAGTATTTGTAAGCGCGTAAATTCGGGGCATTCAATGAGCATGGACCAAAGTAAATTGTTTGACTTTTCTCTATACTGGTTGGATGTTCCTAGCATACAGTTCAGATACTAATGCGCATTTGTAATTTTAGAACGAGTCAAAAATTTTGAAGGAAACTTTGAAAATGCTCTAAATCCCAGAAGTTGAATCTATCTCTCTTGTGGTTACCTKGGCAAACAAGTCGAAGTATTCTCAAATTAATGATCCATGTCTCAAAGTGTGTGTTGGTGCTTGATGTGGGCTCCGTAAATCTCGAACTCCAAATACACCTAGACAACATATTGGGCAATTCTATGTACCACGTTTTTATTTGTGTTTTTTAAGCATTTGAATAGAGTTTTATGCACACAGTTCCACTTCATGAAAGTGAAACTATAATTTAAAAAAAAATTACACAAAAGTTTAACTTAAAAGGAAGTAGAAGTTAAATTACTTCTATCATAACGTGTGACCCTATGATTATGTCATCATAGTTATTGTAGCCAGGTTGACATCAATTCCAATATGATAAGCAATATGTATTTTAGTCTCTAAATTATGTACTTTAATGGCCTTTTATCACTCACATAATATTTTGTGATTAAATTAATTAGATTGAACTTCTTGATAATGATTCAAAATCAAAGTGTAATCGCTATGAAGTAACATTTACATTTTGTAACAATTAGAGGGTGTGGTTTATATGTTTTTTTTTTTAAATATGGTTGCAACAAATAAATATGGTTGTAGCAAAAGCATAGCTACCACTTATACCGATGGGAGATCATTTCGAAACCAAAAGAATTTGGAGGGTGGGGGTTGAGAAACATTATTTGTTTTTATAGGGCTCTGGTGACTAATACTTTGTGGTGAGCACTGATGAAGAATGGTATTTGGCATCGGGTGATAAAGGATAAGTATTTACCCCATAGTTCTGTGATGACATGGCTGCGATCAACTTCTTCCGTTTCGTCATACGACTCCCAAACTTGGAAAAACATCCCGAATACTTTACCTTTGATTGTGCACTGGCTAGCTTGGAAACCGGGTTCGAGAGACTCCATTATTGTTGGGAAGGACGAAATTCTGGGCTTGGGGAAGGATTCCATTTTTTCTATTGAATTGGTTATCTTTCTTAATAATAAAAATGTTTATTATCTTTATCAAGCTAGCTGAGTCTCCCCACAGAGATCGATTTGCTCCAACTGGCTAGATAGTTCAGAATTGGGATTGGAGGGCGATCTCGCAACATAATGGGAAAGGTATAGGAGGAGCCTGATTGGATCAGGCATTCAACTAACTACAAGAGTGAATCAGTTAAGATGGACGGGTGGAGATAGCTTTGGTCGTATTACAGTAAAAAATGTATACAACACACTTTCTTCAAATCTATGGACAAACAAAATAGGAGGTTGGAGGAAAAAACTATGGAGTTGGGATTGTCCCCAAAAGATTAAGCTAGTCGCCTGGCTAGTGATTGAAGATATAATTCTTACTTGGAAAAACTTACAAAAAAGAGGATAGGTGGGGCCAGGAATCTGTCACCTTTGCAAATGTAGGCGGGAATCAGGAAAACACCTCTTTGTTTATTGTTTATTTACTATATCAGTTTGGGAAAGGATCAAATTGGCCCTCAAGTTCTCTACGAGATGGAATGGCCCAACAGTGAAGGAATGCTTTGAAAACTGGGCTCTTCAGAATGACAACTTCCCAACATTGCCAGCCTTTATTTGTTGGTTCATTTGGATTGAACGAAACTTAGCTATCTTTGAGTCAAGGACTCCCTTCGTTCAAAAGATAACTTATCTCTCTTTAGGTGTGGTGAGAAGTCACAGGCCAATGGAAAAAGTCTATCCAACTAGATGCCCAGTCCTTGCTATTCCTAAAGATAAAATCATCGGGTGGTTTGACGGGGCAGCTCAGAGGAATGGAGATTTAAGTGGCGCAGGAGGAGTCATTAAAATCAATGATCACACAGTTTATAAGTGGACTCTAAATTGTGGAAGAGGAACAAATACAAGAGCAAAACTTATGGGAGTTTGGGATTCTCTAACCTTGGCACACAGACTTTCTATTTCAGATTTTCATGTTTTAGGGGATTCAAAAATAGTCATTGATTGGCTTAATAGAAAATGCACTCTTCAGGCTGTTTCTATAGACTTATGGAAGGACATGATCTAGCTCATCAAGTATTTCTCGAATATTTCCTTTGCTCATGTATACAAAGAAGAGAATCAAGAGTTGAGCAACTTATCAAAACATGCCCTCACAATGCGTCTAGGGAATATAACATATAATCAGTGGGAAGGAGGCCATAAGGTCCCAAATCTCTTTTTAAATATGTACTAGCAGTTTTTTGGGGGAGCTTATATGTGCTAGTTTCTCGCTAAGATGGGTGGTCTTGTTATTATCCTATATCTAGGTATGAAAGTCATAAACTTTTTGAAAAGTATCTTTTTTTGGTCCAAAAAGATAAGTTGCCAGTATTGTAAGGAAATTGGAAATTTCCATATAGTTATGTCACTGGATCAGACTATGCAACTCAAGGAGCCCTTGATGTAATGGTTTGTCATGTGAACAAATTATATTAATATAAATATAATGTGCAATTTTTCAGTGGAATTTTTTTTTTTTTTTTTTAAGTCAATTAGAGGGTATTGGTAAAACTGTTTCTTTATAGTTTCCTCAGATTGGATGGTAGCTATAAAAGAGAGGAATTCTTCCATGTGGCTGAGAGAGGCCATAATAAATGACACTCCCTACCATAATAAACAAAACTCCCTAATCCCGTCAATGTAGTGTGCTCTATACTACAAAGATATCAAATGTTTTATTGCTAGGAGAAGAGTTTTGGTTGGTGGTTATGTGAATAATGGAGGGGGAGTTATGGTTGGGTTTTCTATCATGGAATGTATTGGTCACGGTGTTTTTATAGATAATGTGTATGTTAGACAAGAGAATCATTTTGCAGGGGTTGTAGCCTCAATCGCTCCATAATTGGGAATTCGGGGTTCAATTCGCACAACACAAGGTTTATTCCACTTATCCTAGTTAGTAATTTTCTTCATACTTCATTGGTATGGACTTTGTTTTGTTTGCATGTTCTCTATGCATGCATGTTGGTATTGGTGAATTTCCTGAGATTGTTGGGTGACAGAGGTGCTCTCTAGAAAGGAAGGTCTTCTTATTTCCCTTTTTGAAGCCTGGTCTACCCGCTCTTGATGCACAAAATATACAATTTTCCCTCGATGTTTTTTTTCCTGTTCCTAGGCACCATCCTATCTATAGGTCATAGCTCTTGGCCTTTCTTAAGTCTAGGGGGACCTCTATTGACCTCGAACTGACTCGATGATGATCTAATACTTACCCTGCTTTTTGTTGACCTTGAAGTGATTTGATGAGATATCTCTCGACTTCCTCCATCACATCCTCCCACCATCTATCCATTAATACTTAACTCTTTAAAAGCTTCTTTTAATCAATTATTCATGGACCATATTCAATTAATCTTCTATCAATTATTCATTAACCATTAAAAAAATACAACTGCACTTATTTTTTAACAACATAACCACCCCATCTACTTTCCGTTTAAAACAATATGCTAATTTATTTCTCAATGCATAATGCATACCTCATCTTCCTTATTTCGTATGTATGGTATTTTTGTCTATCTAATAGTAACTTTATTTATTTTTTCCAAACATGCCTCTTTTCTTTATCCATTATAGTATTTTAAAATATAGTTATTAAATTAATTTATTGGAAAATATAGTTATAGTTACACAAATATTTATGAGAGAAATTAATTAGGAATGGATAAATTACATTCCTAGCTAGAAGTTTTTTTTTAAGCATAGTAGTTCCATTCTATCAAAGGTTTTGATTCTTGACATCTAAGAAAGTTGTATTAACACATATGCAAGAAAATTTATTGGAAAAACAAATGGGTTAAGTGTATAAGGACATTATCACTATAAGTAATGAGGATATGGACAACACTATTTTGTAAGGAGGTGGTTTTAACTTTGAGCACGAATTTAAGGGATTTTGTAACTTAAAATTTCAATGTGATAAAGTGGATATAGAGTTATACTTGGTGGTTTTTAGTTATTTAAGTATTAGTATGTAAGGAGGAGGTTTTAACTTCCAGCATAAATGTAAGAGATTTTGTAACTTAAAATTTCAATGTGATAAAGTGGATATAGAGTCATACTTGGTAGTCCTTAGTTATTTGAGTATTGTGAACTATTTATATAAAGGTGGTTATCCACAAATTCACTTAATAATTTTGGTCCCTTTTAAATTTGTATTTGGATTATGCTTCTTTATTTATGAAATAATTGCAAAAACTTATAGAAAAAGATGGTTTAATTGAAATTGTTATGAATTTGGATCATGTTACAATAAATAAATATACTAGGAAGTGATTAACGTGTATTTAGGAATGCACATTTTAAAGAAGTAACAAGATTATATCTTTTAAAAAATAGGAAACTACATGTAAACTATGAAAAAATCCCATTTAGATGCACAATGTTCTATTTAGATAATTTTTCTTATCTTGAAGAATAAGAAGCAAGTGAAAGGGGAGTGGCTAGTGGGATCAAGGGTGAATGTGCCTACTCAAACTACTTCTACAAGGAAGAATGCCAAAACTCTAGTGACTTTGAAATCCAATAGGTAGTGAGATAGAGTGGGTTTAGTTGATCGATGTAACGAAGAAAACAAGGGCGCACTCCTCATATGCAAAATAAGCCTACTTATATCATGATGCAGTTTATAAAGGATATGCTATGTAGTGGCTGGTCCCTAAATAAAATATTAAAATGGGAAGTGAGTCTAGCTGCCTTTTTAAGGTGTTGTTGATGCTTTCCTAATGTAGTGGATTTCAATGACAAGTGTGCTACGCATAAATCTAGGGAAAATTTATCAATTTTTTCTCAATATCTCCTCCCACCCCATGTGCATCTTGTGTAGACTTAGCATAGGAAGTTAAGTTGGGTATTACTAGATGTTCAAGGACTCAAGAAGCTTGTTGGAATATTTGCAACACTGACTACAATTACAATAACTGAGGATTAAAAATAAAGAGCATGTAGAAGGTTGTTATGTAGGAAGAGGAATATACAAAGGTTACTTAAGGCCTTAACTTGTTTAATATGCAAAGTTGCTATAACAAATTTCATGGAGTTCTTTTGAATTTCATGTTTTATTTACGACTTAACTAATAGATATTACATAGTATACTAGGTTTTTTTTACATTTGACAATGTCAAATAAATATTTGTGTAACCCAATATACATTAACAAGGGTTGCATAACAACTTAGATCCTACCAAGTAATGAAGTAAATTGCCATGCAATGTCATTAGAATTTAAATAAGATAATAATAATTAAAATTAAAATTCTGATATATTAATATAAATGTAATAAAAAGGTTGAAAAATGGTAACAAACTGCTGATGAGTATGGTATTAAGGTATTGAAATATATTGAGAATTTGAAAATTTTTCAAGGTTAGAATAATTTTAATTTTTAATGACAAGCCAAGCTAGTAGAGTGGGTTTAGGCTAAAAGGACATTGAAAATTTGCAGCGTACGAAGCTGCTGGACAATAATTCATTCCCCCACTCCAGTATGTCATCTACGTCTAATGCCAACATGCCTACCCTAATTAAATTTCACCAATTTACAAGCCATATAATTATCTATTGTATCACAATCCTCAACGGACTGCTCATTCCATTCGTTCATACAAACCACACATTTGTATTTATTGATCACGTAAATTGGTTGTAAAGTGAAATATTTTATAGGTTGTGGATCTACACTGACGGTGTGATTTCAATTTTCAAAACAATGCTCAGCTGGGTGAACACCGAAGGCTTGTATGTTTTGCGATTTCTTTTTGACAAGTTTTCATATCATTAACATTTATTTTGAGACAAGTGAGGTTTCCAATCACATATTTTACTGTGCACAACCAAAATCTAGAGCGTGCGTCCATATATCTACAATCGCTGACAGAGACAGGTATAAAAACACAAGGTTGTTGCAGCAAATAGTTGTGAAAAGATAATTGATCTGCATCGATGCAAATCCAGAATACAATTTTAATCATTCTCCATAACCTATTCACTAATTTGAATAATGAGCATGATATATTATTCAAAACCATATTTTCTAAAAAAAAAAAAAAAAAATCTTAAAATTTGAAAAGAATTGGCTTAAATTTACCATATTTGAAGCTATATATTCGATAGCGACAGAATACATGATATTGGGAAACAAAACATAGCCATTATTAGAAGTGAAGTTCTAGCTGGAATTGCCCATATTCGAAGGATATATTTCGTTCTATGAATCTTATATGAATCTTAATATGTGGATAGATGGAATTTTGCAGGTTGGAAGGATATGTTTTGTTTTATGCTTCCTCATATTTGGTTTCACCAATATTTGAATGTTATATATATACTAGCACAGCCGCTAACTCGCGGCTGAGAACGCCGAAAGGTATCGGCTATGAAAAATAAACATTTATCTATTTTTTTAATTTTTTACAATTATTCAAAATCGAACCATAATGAAAAAGTAAATGAAAATTTTCTAACAACCAATGTATTTAAGCAATGGCAAGTCCTTTAAAGCATATGAGTCTACCATTGCATCTGTAACCGGCCAAATAGCTGCTACTGAAAGGTACGTCCGTGACGATGGTGCCCAAATCGCTGGTACATTACATAAAACCTGCAAAATTACATTACATATAAGAATTAATAAACACAATTAATAACCAAAAATTAAAAATTGTAAACATGGCGGCTCTGCCCTAAATGTGGCGGCTCTGCGCTAGCTCTTAAGATCTTCACCTGGCAGCGCTGTACTAACTCTGGCGGCTCTGCGCTTGCTCTTAAGATCTTGTAACTCTGGCGGCTCTGCGCTAACTCTTAAGATCTTCACCTGGCGGCTCTGCACTC
>ML798326.1:77718-102162 GCA_009831015.1 Picea engelmannii | reverse complement strand
ACACTAAGAAGGTTGAAGATGAAAATCACTTTCTCTTAGATTGTCCAGCCTATACCCATATTAGATCTCATTTTCAAAATATTTGTCACACTACCAACCTTCCTAACCTCTTAACTCAACAAAAGTATGGTGATCTTGTAAAGCTTCTCTTAATGCTTTTCAAGCACATAAACAAAATTCTAAAGAATCGCAAGTAATCACTTACCCTCTTAAGTTATGATAGACCAATTCGGTCTTAGTGGACGCCAATCATCATCATCATCAATATTAATAAATTGACTATTAATATTTAATAAATCAAAATTCGTCAAAATTTAATTTTGTATTGGTGAGATTTTTATTTTGTATATAAAAAATATTTTTACATTACAAAAACTTATATATTAGATAAATTAGTACAATCACATTATAAAAATGGTTGATATCTACGTCATAAGTTTTGAAAGGTGGAAAATGGTGCCTATTAACGTTTATCAACCACTTTTATAATGTGGTTGTGCTAGTATAATCAATGTCTCATTGCACAATGTCACACCACTCAACATTTTTTGTTGCCTCATCATAGACTTGTGGTTCCTCTACATTAAAAACTTCAATAACTAGTGCATAATTGATTAAGGTGACTTCAATTCCCTGATTCTTCCAATCTCCACTCTACTTCTCTGTGCATTCTCCTTCTGCGATTGTCTTTGGGATTCACTCATTCAAACATTTCAAGGTCTGCACTGTAATATTCAATTGTATTCACCAATCACTTGAGTGTTGTTTGCACTAAAATAGATTCTTTAGTGTCAGATTTAGAGTTAGGAATTTTAGGATTTTCAAAAGTATCAACAACAAAGACGCCATGTGCATGCTTCATTAGGCACAACGTTGTGATTTCTTATGAATTTTCTAGTCTTGAAGTCTTGTAATTGATATGCTTTAGATTGCTCATTGTATCCATGAGAAATACACTTGTGCCCTCTATCATACAACTTTGAGTCATGCTGCTCCTTTGGAATATGCATATACCAAACACTTCATGCTTCCTTTGGTGCAAAATTTTTAGAGTTATTTATTTAGACTTATAGTGATTAGATATATTGTGCAATTATAGGGTTCAATCTAAAATTTCACACAAACATTTTGTGCTATAACATATATAGTATGCCATATTTTGATTAACATGATTCTTATAATATGCAACTCCATTATGTTCTAGTGTGTATAGGAGGTTTTGAATTGCCTCGTAATACTATGCTTTTTTAAAAATGAATCAAACTCATTTGATTTGTATTCTCCAACACCTTTATATCTTATATCCTTTGTAAATTTACTTTTGTGAATGCATGATTTCTTTGAACCAAACACAGTGTAAGTTGGGGTTTCTAATAGTGTTCAATAAAATTTTATACAACTATATACATAAATGATTCCCATAAACTTGGACGAGACTTTCTACTAAATTTTATAACTTAACTAGAGTAATTTGTAAACAAAATTATGATAGGAAGATCACATAACATGGTAAAGAAGATTAAGGTATTTATCCGTGATAAAAATAGAACACATGGTAGCTCACTATGTATCAATGATTCACTCATTAGTTATACTAAGAGTGAACGATGGAAAAATATGCAACCAAGTCTCTATCTTTATGATTTTAACTCATGATTTCAATGAAAAATCCATATGAAATATCGTCTTCTTAAAGAAACCAAATTCACACATTTTGGACCTACCAAAGAGGAATCATACACAATTTACTAAATCTTACTAGTTTTTCTATTCTTTGGAAAATAATTTTGTACAATTTATAATTCCTTTGTTTATGCACCTAATAGTCCAAAAATTTAACTTGTAACACCTCATTTATTAATTTATATAAATGACGTAGCAATGAATCTAGAGATGGAAACCAAAATATACATGAAATTGAAATTAGAGATGAAAATAAAAAGACATGTTCAATTCACTACACCTTACTAATTTTTTTTAAACTGAAACTGGTAAAATTTGTATTAGTTGTGTGGAAGAATCCACTAATTTTACAAAAAAATGGTCCATATAGACCTTCAAGTGTTGCCACTTAGAAAGGGGCTTTTACAAAAATGGGGGTTAATTTTGGAACCGAGTTTGAAACATCCCCCTTGCTTAACAAAATTTCTGAAAGTAGAATTCCCTAGATAGCTTCGGAAGTAGATACCATTGATGCAAAATGTAAGACAAAACATTAAGATTCCAAATCTTAGTTACCCTTTTCCATTTTGATGTGCTGCATGTCCACCATATTTTTTGGGTGCGACTCGTTCAGGTCAGGGATCTGGTTGACTGAGTTTGACTAACCATTCCTTGAATTCTCCTGCTGCTCTCCCGGATTGTTTGGAGGTGACTTTATGCCTTCCAACTGCTCTAATCTTCGCTGCATTGTCTCCATTTTCATGTGGTTGTCATCTATCTGGCTTCACTGGGTGTAGCTCTCATCCTGGAGATTTTCAATCACGAGTCTGTGCTGGGAAAGCGTTTCCAGTTCGAAAGCTCTGTTTGCTCCAATTGCTCCAAGTTGCACTTTGATTCTACTGCATCCGCCACATTTCTCTTCCCATGATTCCTCGACCAACTTCTTGAATCCGTCGGAGCTTCGTTACCTTGCTGCATTGCTTTGTAAGATAAAGAAATTTCAGTCTTGACAATTTCTCGTATTAGCTACGGGAGGCGAGTGGATTTCCACGTACAAGACAGTAGGGCTCCAACCTGTTGTAGGAGAGCAGGTGGGGGCGAGGTCGATAGTCCAAACTGGGGGAAATTAGTGTGGCCTGAGAACGCTTCGATCCTGGGAGATTCTCGGGAGTTATGAGGGAGACGGTTCAAAAGCCACGATATGTAAAAGGAGGGCACCAAGGTTCCAAGAGGGGGCAACAGACTAGACCAGGCTCGAAAAGAAGAGAGACTCAGTGCCCTGGGAGTCGAGAGGGAGGGCTCAGAACGAAAATTTTGAGAAAATTGAGGGATGAGACACCAAAAATCACATAACGAGAATGAGAGATACAGGGGAAGTGACGAGGTAGTGAGGATAAAAAGGGCATGGGCACGCAGAGGATAGAACAGAGAAAAAGGATTTACCCAAATAACCAAAATTCTGGACAAATTCAAGCTCAAGGATGATGCCATGATTTCCCATGGGTCCATTAATGGAAAAAGCGTACTTACTTGCTTGCACGGAGGAAATTCCTTGCGATCCGTTCCATCAGGTGCCATGATCTCGAGTCTGGAGGTGCAACCGATATCTGGGAGGCGAATGTGCTGTGTGGGATGGATTTTTCGTACCACTTCCATCATCCTCTTATGCTTGGTGACATGATATCCCACGAACTCTGGTGGGCTGTCCGACTTAGCTCGTCGCAAAATGATGACTCTAGTTATATCGTTAGCCACCTCTTCCTCTCGAACAGTGTGTGTCAAACGTGTTCCATGCCATCTGTTCAGCCCAGGGGAATCTTGATCCACGTGGACGTCTACCTGCTTCATCCTTATGTTGTTGGCAACGCGCTTTCTCGTCTTGGGTGGTCATGTTCTCTTCTTCGCGGGGTTTCCTCCCCCCCATGTTGTCACTTGGGATTTGAGGGTTGTGGGCCCCTCTCCTATGAATGTGTCCTTTGTTTCTGTTTAAGGACTCGATGTGGCGCCTTCTTGTTTTGGCCCCCACCATTTCATAGTTGTTCTTGATCATTACCATAGGGGGCCTAAGGTTATCACTCCATCTATGCTTAGGGATCTAGACGTTTCCCCAATGGCTGCATTTGCCAATTTGTCTGCTTCAATGTAATTTTCTCTCATTATGTGGTAGAAGGTTATCTTAATGTCCCGAGAATCCACCCTTATTCTATCTGTGACTTGCTTTAGGCTTAGATCTCGAGGATTTGATCCGTGAACCATCATTCTTATTATATTTTTGGAGACTCCAAGAATGTTGAGCTCTTGAATTTTTTGAGTCTGGGTGAGTTGTATGCCTTTTAGGAGAGCGTAGGCCTCGACTTTGTTATTAGTATCCGTACCAAGATTCCAGTGGTAACTTAGGGATTTTTTCCCTCCAGGTTCAAAGAGAACCCCCCCCGTGCCTGCCTCCCCTGGGTTTCCCTTTGAGGCTCCATCAAAGCATAGAGTATGAATTTTTTTCTTTTGGATCCATGGTTCTATGCTGTGGATACTGTGAAGCTGCCAACTCGATCTGTGTGCTGCGAAGGTGTGCTTAGAGGTCTTAAGGTTGAAACTTGCCATCTAATCTTTTTCCCAGTCATTCTAATTAATTGGGTCTTCTACCTTTAGAGGCTTTGAGTTCATACTTTCTGAGAGGAGTAGCTTGGACTTAGTGGCTACAGTTTGGGGGGGAGAGACAACCCCCTGAATTTTTTATTTATTTCTAGTTAGCCATAACTCCCAGCAGACAAACTTTGGCACCGCCCTCCAGATGCGCTTCATGACTGGCTTGTCCTTGAAGGATCCCTGATAGTACTTGTCCCAATTTCCCAAGCTGGGATTTGGAGTTGAGGGCCATCTTATCTTTCTGGATAGATCTCCGTAAGCTATTTTCCAAACAGTTTGCGAGAAGGGGCAATTCTAGAACAGATGGTGTATATTATCTTGGCTACTTTGACAAAGAGGGTAGTTGAAGGGGCCGTGGAAGCCTCTTTTCATAAGGTTCTCCCCTGTTAGGATTTTCCCATGAACTAGGGTCTAAATGAAGAAGTTAACTTTGGGGAGGGAGTCGTGACTCTAGCCATTTTTCCATTTTACTGAATTCTGATGTTCTCTCGTGTTGGAGAGGATCATGTTATATCCTTCTTTTACCGAGTAACCGTTTTTCCCCCATCCCCGACTATATGCAATGGTCTTAAGGATGGGGGATGCCCCTTTCAGGAGAGAAGTCAGACGGTGTGCCTGGTTGGTCAAGTGCTCAGGTACTCTCCCCATGTCCCAATCCTTCTAGGTGCCATTCTCGTTCCAGCTTGAGATATCATAGAGGGTGTATTTGTGTGCATCCAACATCAATATTTTTAGCTCATGAATATCGACTTCCCATGAATTGATATCCAACCCAATAAGTGGGTCTTGCCAGATTCTGATTGTTTTTCCATTTCCCGGGATCCAGGAAGGATGTTCTTTAAAAAAGGGAGTAGCATCCCTTATTAATTTCTAGATTTGGGATCCTGTTTGTGGGGTTTGGGGATTATCCATACTTATTTTTCTTTTGCTTAGTCTATACTTTTTGATGAGGGCCATTTTCCACCAGTCATTTTCTCATATGACTATCCTCCAGAGAAGTTTAGCACCCATTGCTAAGTTGCTAACTTCGAGATCTTTGATTCTGAGACCTCCACTTTTTTTGGGCACGATGATTGTGTCCCAATTTACCAAGTGGAATTTTTTGTGATTGGATTTTCCTCCTTGCCACAAAAATTTGTGAATGAGCTGCATGAAGTCTTTTAAAATTCCCTTTGGGACTAGAAGGGTAGATAATTGGTATAAGGGGAGAGCCGAGAGAACAGATTTGATCAGGATCACCCTTCCTGCTGGGTTGAGCCATCTTGATCCCCATGTTTCCATATTTTCTTTAACCTTTTGAAGGGATAGGTGCCAATACTCGCTCGGGAGCATTTTAATACACAGAGGGAGCCCCATATACTTGAAAGATTTCCAGTCTTGGGTGATGGCGAATCCCATGATTTGAGCAATTCTCTCTCTAATGGCTGCAAAGACATTCCAGACATAGATTTGTCATTTTTCTTTGTTCAGGAGCCCTCCCGATACTACAAGGGCTGCACCTTACTATTTTTAGTAAGCCTTTAGGATAGGTTATGGACCCTATAATTCAAATGAGCATTATCATCTAGAAATTTGTACCAATTCTGATAAAATTTAAACCAAATATGCTAACATATGTATTATTTAATGTAATTAAAAAATGCTTAAGCTAGATTAAGAAACCAAAACTTATGCACTCTTTATGATGACTTGTATGTTTGGTATTTCTCCAACATCAGACTTGAACCCAAACTTGTATAAATTGGATCTAGGTTTCCAAAAAACATGCTAAAATTTTAATCAGAGAGAAATTTAGAACACCTCTCTAAAAAAATAGAGGGAATCTAATTTAGATATCCCCACAATATCGTAACCAAAATTTATATCTCTAGTACTAAAGGGTACTTTGTGAAAATGTTAGTTCAAAAGTCTTTTGATCTAATACCACTAACTATGCACCAAATTAAACCATCTCCCCACCTTACTAAATAAATCAACTCTTATATTGATGTATTTTCATGTTACATAGCCTATTCAATGAAGTACAACACACTAAGTTCTTACAAAAATTGTGGATTGCACCACTTATTTACTAATTCATAATGAACAACACCTAAGAATGTTAACAAGATCATTGCAATTACGTTAACAAATTTGTCATATATCAACATAGATATTTTCATTTGAACTTAAAGTATATGTTCCAATCATCACAATGAAATAACTCATAAGAGAATGTGCAGAGAAGCCAACTATTGTTAATTGAAAAATTACATGTACTTGATAGTGTTATGCAAGATACAACAATGTCGCTAGGGAAACAATATCAACTACATCAACTTTCAACACTTGGGTTGACACAACCAATATCATAGCGTTGGTCTCACTAAAATAACTCTTATAGCCTATGACTCTCAAATGTTTACAACACTTGGCTCACTCTTCACCTTAGTAGATATTTCAAGTATTGTTACGTTGTGTCATTAGAGGTAAGTTCATGATACTATGACATTTCTACAAATGTTATTTATGTATAAGAATTACAAGGATAACGTTTGATTGTCAAAAACACTAATCACTTCAATGTTTCCTTATTTCAAGTTTATATAATTGAGGGTGGTGACACTCTCCTAGATCTTTAGGAATCATTTTTGAGTTTACCAACTTGTAATGGCTCCAATAACATATTTTAGGTTAGAGTCACATGCTTGACTCCAGAGATGATGTGGAAACATTGGTATAATTGTGTGCCTCACTTTAATCACTTCAATGTGTTCAAGTTTATAGAATTGAGGGTGGTGGCACTCTCCTATATCTTTGGGAATCATTTTTGAGTTTACCAACTTGTAATGACTCCGATAACAATTTTAGGTTAGAGTCACATGCTTGACTCCAGAGACGATGTGACAACATTGGTATCATTGTGTGCCTCATTTGTTCCTTTTCCAGGGAACAAACCTCTGCAGTGAAATATCCATCAATTTTAATTCCCTCAACAAATATGCACCTAGATTTTTCATTACCATTTTTCATTAACACTACTCGTTTTGATTCCTTAAAGATCCATCACTTTTAATGCCCTCAACAAATATGCACCTAGATTTTTCATTACCATTTTTCATTAACACTACTCTTTTTGATTCCTAACATTGCTTTGAACTTCTCAAAGAAATATCCCTCAATGGATTGGTAAATATATCAACCATTTGTTTAGTTGTTCTACAATGTTTCATTTGAATTTAGCATTTTTCAAGCAATTGTATTAAATAATGAATGTGAAATTCAATATGCTTTCTCCATTAGTAGAGTACTACATTGTTGCTAAGTTATATTACTCCTTAGTTGTCACAAAATAAAACAAAGGATTGATGCAAGTAATTTTCTAGCAAAACCCCCTCACATGCTCCATTCAATGTGCCTTTGTAATTGGCCCTAGTTCGTAAAATAATTATATGCTTATTTCTACTCGAAAAAACAATTCCTCCTCAAAAACTCCACAGTCTAGTAGAAGCAACCATCACCATCTCCCAATGACCATCGACCATTCGCTCTGATACGACAATGACAAAACTGTCCTCAGACACATCATTTTATTAACGAGGGAAACAATATTACATAGAGGAACGTGAGGGCTACAAGCCAAAATCCACCTCACGTGGAATAACAAATGGGTTTAAATACCCAAAAAACTATAACTAAAAAAGACCGTTAACTAGAACTAACTACAACTGACTATAACTAACTTGGACACCTCACATGAGCGTGAAGGTATCCTTTACAGTAAAGTTTTATTAAATAAAACCTTTACCTATTTTGGACCACATTTCCTAACAATATTGAAGAGGACATATCCACGTCTGTGACCTATGTTTTTTGTAAACTTCAATCTATGATTCTGCTTTGTCTAGAGTGGTGTTGAGTCATGCCTCTTCCTAATTTCATATCATGATTTTTGTAATCATTAACACATAAGAAATAACAATAAATATTTTTGTAATCATTAACACATAAGAAATAGCAAGAAATAGAAATAAAATATGAAAACAATATATTGAAAACTTCTGTTGAGAGAGTGAAATACGAGGCAATGATGTGTCGATTGATAGAATTAGACATTGAATAGAGAATTTGACTATTGGATAATGGTTTGTTGGTTTTCATTGATGCCAACCCTTGGAGAGTGATCTTGGAGAATTATGTCAAACCTTAGAGATCGATGCCAATCCTTGAAGAATTTCGGTTACATATTCCAGTAGCCCCGATGGTGTGGTTTTGGTACCGAAAGTTGAATGAAGAATATGGATAGAAAGGATAGCGTGAATACACCAAAGAACCTCATATATGGATAGTACTTGTCATGCCATTTTTGGTGATATGCGGAATGCCATGTGGTTCCTCATGGTTAGGGAGATATGGCCTAGTAAAGTTGGAAGCCCCGAAGAGTGGACAAGAAGCCCCTAGGTTGTTATAAGTCTTGGTCAAAGGGGTAAAATTGTTGTAACAAGAAAACCATAGAAGCCCTAAATCAAGGAGAGGAGTTACCTAGTAAAAGTATATAAGCACCTTAAGGAGTCATTCACAAGATCACTCACATACTTATTCATTGTTTATCTTTCTTGCGATCTAGTGATCTTTTGCTAAGGTTGTCGCGTCATTTTTTGAGGTAGCAAAGAAGGGTCGACAATGAAAATATCAGAGTTACAACAAAACCCTAGTTTTTGAGGTATACGTGAGTTGCAGGTCAGTAAGGGAGCATATGTACGTGGAATGCATTTAAGAAAAGGGCGTATATACACAGACTGTAGAAGATAAATTCGCATACATGTGAAAAGCTCATGAAATTTTGAGTAGATGTTGGTACTAGGTCCCTGAAGTCTGAAGGAAGGTTACAAGTCATCATCTCAGAGGTTCATATCAGCTACAAAGTTATTGGTATGGTTGTATACTTGTTTTGATGGTTACTTCTTGTCATGATATGGCATATTCTTGAGGCATGCTTGGTTTGGTATTTGGATATGGTATATCTTGGTTTCTTGGTAGAGTGAGGAGCACTCTTATATATGGTTTAGCACATAGCATGGTTCTTATGGTTCTTATATTTGAGTTGATATGGTTGATGCATATTCATATTGTATGGTGGCATATGCATGAAGGGCATGCATTGGTTCTTTGAGACACTTCATTGATGATATGGTACAGATCTTCATATGGTTGATGGTATGGCATATGGTATATGTTACACATGGTTGATTCTCTATTCATTGTTGATTTATCTTTTGGTTCATGATTGATGCATGAGATAGTATGTATATAGGTATACACTTGATGAATGGTAGGGTACAAGTTTAGTTGGTTGATGAGTAGATACATGTTGATGAGACAATGACATAGTTATGACAGTGACATAGTTGTGACAATGGAAAAGTCCGTGACAATTGGTCTACATTTATATTAAAGGGCATTTGGATGGGGCAAGGGTAGGTGGTTGTAGCCACCTTCTGGTTGGATCCGAAGAACTCAGGGGGTTGTAGCCTCCTTCTGGTTGGATCCAGAAAATTCAGGGAGTTGTATCTTCCTTCAGGTTGGATCCTAAGGATAGGAGGTTTGAGCCTCCTTCTAGTTGTAGCTGGAGAATAGGAAGTTGGTGCTTCCAATGAATGTATTCTTTTGATATATAAGAAAATCATTCCATGATTTTCCCCCGTTTGGGTTTCCACATAAATTTTGGTGTATTGTGTATCTATTGTGATGTGATTCCATTTATGATTATACTGCTGATGATATATTGGATGCTATTGATAAACTGTTGAATATTTTTGAAGAATAAACTGTGGTTAAAAGTATTATAATTTCTCATTACTGATTCACCCCCCCTCTCAGTAATCCAACAATTGGAATCAGAGGAGGTCCTTCAGAAATCAGTCTAACCACTGGGAGGAGATCACAGACTATGCTAGGATTGGGGTACCACAGTTTAATTGTTAGGACTATGACTTCTGGAGTAGACAAATGAAAAAATATGTACATGCATAGGGATTCAGTGTTTGGTGAGAAATAGTAGATGGATACAAAGGACCAGGCACTCCCCCGACAAATAAGGATGGAAAGTAACTTGAAGAAAATGATTCTAGAGCTAAAAATGCCATCCTGAATGGTTTGACTGAATCAATATACACCAAGGTTGTGCATTATGAATCCAAAAAATAAATCTGGGACAAACTAAAGAATATCTACGAAGGAGATGCCAATGTTAAATGAGCCAAACTTCAAACATTTAGGGTCAAGTTCGAACAATTGAAGATGAAGGATGATGAAAACATTTCCTCCTACTTTCTACGAGTTGATGAGACAGTCAATGCCATCAAGGGTTTGGGAGAAGAAATGAAGGAAACAATTATTGTTCAAAAGGTATTGAGGTCCCTACCTATGAGATATGATCCAAAAATTTCATCCCTAGAAAAGAGAGAAGATCTATAAACCTTGAGCATGGATGAGCTGCATGAGATACTCATAAATTACAAGATGAGGACAAATCAAGACAATCCAGTCATGAGGAAGAAACATTCAAGGCATCAAATAAGATAAAGAGGAAATATAAATAGCAGGAAAAATTAGATTGTAGCTACAACAATGATTTAGAGGAAGACGAAGAGGCGCTTAATTTTGTTAGAAGGTTGAAAACGAGAACCCACAAATACAAAGGTAAGCTTCCATTGATTTGTTTTAATTGTGATGGTGTTGGTCATTTTGCTAATAAATGTCCTTATAAGAAAAAAAAAAGAAATGAAGAAGAAGATGACCCTAAAAAGAAAAATCAAATTCAAAAGGGTAGAAGAAATAAAAATAAGTTTTTCAAGAAAATCCTTTCCACCAAGGAAGACAGTTCCTCATCAGATGAAGATGAAGTCAACGGAAGTGAAATAGAAAGGGTACTATTCATGGAAATAGAAGACTCCGATGAAGAAGGATCCAAAGAATAATATGAAGAAGCATAATTCGATTAAAGAGAAGAATTGTTGAGTGCCATAGAAGTTATTAAAATAGAAAAGAAGAAAAACAAGTCACTCTAGGAAGAATTGTTAGCGAGGAAAATCCCCCTATACTGTGTCGAGGTATAGGAAAAGCACTGACTTCCCTTAAAATACAGTTCTATTCCTAAGCTACCCCAAAATTATCTAAACTAAAAGACAAGAGAGAGGAAAGAAGGTTAGTAGGTGCACCTTAGGTCCTTGCGGCTGGAGTAGACCTCTTTCACCTTTACAACTTCCTAGATTGCAGGTCTCCTCATAAAGTTGACCTGCAAAAGCTTAGAAAACAAATGCTACAAAACATACAATATCTACTTGTCATTTTCAATATTCAGATATAGACATAGATGCATTAATCAATAAAAGCATAAAGACACAATGTATTGGGACATGAAAGAACTCTTTTATTCAATATGAAGATTAGGAAGATTACAACCTTCTTCGACGAATGTTCTATGAACCAGGTTCGAGATCCTCTATTTTCACTCCAAGTGCATCATTCCCATGCTTTCTTCTCACAACCAACTGATCTCTTGGGAAAAGGGAAAGGGTTGTATAAAGAGAAAGGGCTGGAGGGGAATGCTGAGGCCAAATATCAGAAAGGGATGCAAAACTTGGGCTAAGAAGGGGAAGGTATTTTGGAAGAGTTTACTTGTTCTCTTGCTTGTTGTTGTAAATGGGACCCCAAGACCTCTTTTTGTATGAGAAAAATATAGTTATTCAGTTTGGGGACAGGCTACAATGGGTGAAATGTTTGGGAAACCTTCGATAGACATTAAACTCCGTCGAATTCCTTGCAATTATATATTTTTTGCAACTTTTGGAGGTAAACGCAGGCTGTCTAACATGCAGATCGTGTATGTATGTGGGCTAACTAGTATGCATCTTGCATGTGTACGCGGGCTATCAGTTTAGCAGGGCGCACACATCTTCCAATTTTTTTTTTTTTTTAAGAGGAAGCCTCAACAATATTTTAGCAAATTGTGTAAGTGGAAAGGCCAATGCCATGTATGCATAGGTAGGGAATTTTTGGATTATAACAGATGACCCCTAATGTGTGAGGTCAAAAGAGAAACTAATGACCGAAATACATTACAATATCTTTACTAGTGGGAAGGCACGAAGTCGAGTGAGCCCAAGACCAGAGTTCGGGAGGTGCCATCTGCAAAAAAATGATATTATCTTCGAGGCGGGCATACCCATGCTTGGGATGAACTAATCATGGATGCCAATAAAGTACACTGCATATCCATGTCATAGAAATGTCTATATAAAGTGTAGCCACGAGCAATACACAACGGATCTACATTTCAAAAACATTTGAAGAGATACACATACAATATAATATGCATCTTTAAGAAGCATCAACGCCTGTGGCTAGAGATGAGGAGCTTCATAACTCGAGCAACAAATTCAATATATTCAAAAATCAGGTAGGAGCACAATAGGAGTGTAAGACTCACTACCTTGAGGTATTCAACATGCCGTCGGGAAAAGACTGGAGGACATCGATCATCAAGCATAAATATTCATTGACTTTGAATCCAAACTTGAATGGATTCTCGGGATGGATGAATCATGGAAGTCAAGAGATAAATTGTAGAATGGATGACTCAAGTTGGATAAAACTTCCCTTGGACAAAAGAACGATAAAATAATGAGACTCAGGCAACTGAAAATTGACATAAGTCTGTGATATAGGAGGTACCACAAACTCTCCATATGTTTGGAAGAGTAACCAAATGGAAGAGGACACAACTCTATGTAACGAGAACAACTTCCTAAGGTCATATTAGATCCTAATGCTTGGCGAAAAAACAAAAGGATGTGCTTTGTCCAAGGGCGACTATCTTGCTGCTGAAAAAAGAGAATGTATATCCTGTCCCCCTTTTTTGGAATATTTGATTTTTATTTTTTATTTTTTTGTCTTTTTCAAAATTTTAATGAGCTTGAAAAAGAATAAAAGAATGCCACGTTACAAAGGAGGAACGATTGTCGCGGGAAAGCAAACTAGTTCCAAGCGCATGGAACATACTGATGCTCGATGCAAGGAGACATGTGCAGGATAAGGACACTCGAGAAAATTCCTCCATGGGTCAAGGTGTCAGATTGCAAGGGAAAAAGTGTTGCAAGGATTGCATTTAATTAATTCTTTGAAGGTTCAGTTGAATAACAACATGGAACCAGAATTAGGCCAAAGACGCAAGGCTGAGACATGCGATGCGATTAAGTGTGACACAAAAAGACTCCTTCCATGTGGAGTTTTACGAGCCCATAGAAGGCAAGATTGATGGTTTTTCACATTTAAAGAGTTTGAAAAACGTTAAAAGAAGATTCTAGGGAGTTCCTTTTTTGTAACTAGTCTAGTCGGTTTAAAAAAGGGTTAAACTTATACCGAGAGGACTTGCAACATTTTTATGAGTTTAGTCTCCTTAGCCCAAAAAAGTATAAAATATAACTTAGGAGAACTCTCCCGGCAAGATGTATCTCCTGAGGCGTTCCTTTTTCCTGGATAATCTATTGGCAGGAAAAGGGTTAAACTTATGATAAATAGATGTTCTTTCTGGACCAATTAATGAGTGTGAAAGGAACAAGGTTACTCGGCGATCTTTTCATATTTAGGGAGTTTCAAAAGAGCTTAACTATGGACTCCGAGGGGGATCCTTTTTCGTAAGTAATCTCCAAGGCCCGCAAAAGAGATAAACCAAAACCAAGGAGAATGGCCCCTTTTCAAAAATTTAGTCCCTCAGGCCTGAAAAAGGTTAAACTTATGCCTAAGAATAAAATCCACGGGTCTTCAAAGTAACTCATTTTAAAAGATGTGACCTGAAAAATTGTAGCCTTCGATTGGTCGGGGATAGTTGAAACAAACCTAACATCACTGGAAGGAGACAAATATTCAAAAGTTCTCATTAATGACGAAAATAATCCGACACCTAAGTTGACAATACCCGACTATGGGTTGTCAATCATAGGGATCGTGGATGCCCCCGATGAAGGGTCAAGATGAGAGAAGGATAGTTGATCAACGGTTACGATCCGACATTCGTGAGGAAAACATAAGGCCCAAAAAATGGTGGATACGACCGCTGTCATAGCATAGGTCCAACTCCGCCCTAACAAAAGATCATATTCAAGAGGCACATTGATTACTTCTACGTCGATGCACACAGTTTTACCCTCCAATTGCACTGGGAAAGAGGGAATTATACCATGTGGTCTGAACGATCGACCTTCAAACGGAGTAAGCAATGTGGGTGACAAAGATAACTCAGGTTGGCCGATGGCCTTCCAACATTCCAATGACATCACGCAAGTTGAGTAACCCTCATCAACCACTGTAAGAAAAATGTTCCACGTCAACGATTTCATGGTGTACGCCACTACTATCTGAAAGGTGACATAGTGAGGAAGACAAGGTTTATGGTCTATAGGATAAAAAAAGATCATTGCTGAGTTACTGGTCTCGACTGCTCCCAAGGGAGACAACACCGCTTTTCTCTATGAGGGAAAAATATGGAGAACTTCCAGAGCAGACATTGCATAAGGAGTTTGTGCCAGATCCTCCATAATGGAGTAATTCCGAGTAGCCCTCATGTTTGGGTTGTGAGAATCCTTTTTGAACACACCCTCAGGGATGAGAGTCATTGTTTCTCCCACTATCTTCTCAATTTGAAGAGGAGTCAATGGGTTGGAGACCTATTTTCCCTTCTCAACAAATTCTGGCGTTCCGTAGTTATGAGCCCTGGTCGATAGATTAGCTTCAAATTTCATCATATAAATGTTTGTGGCCCCATTGTTATTATTGGGCATAGGGGTTCCCTAATTGCCCCCAGGCGCGCCCTTGGATGAGGAAGCTCGAGCCATATTTTTCCCTTTTGGAAAAGGGTTTGTTAACATGACAGGTTGCTGTTGTGCCAATAGCTTCTAGGCTTCCTCAAGCCGAGGGCATTGGCGAGTCAAGTGGTCGTCTGTGAAAAGATTACACAGAAGCTTCACCTTCCTCTTTGATTTTTCCCTCACCAACATTATTTGCAGCCTTCTTATTCCCCTTACCTTTCTTGTTCTTTTGTTTCCTCTTTCCCTCGGTTTGTTGGTTACCCTTGGGATTTGTCGATTGCACACTGTGTACATCCGATGTTTGGGTTACAGGGGCATACAAAATAGGAGTTTGGCTGGCCATAGTCTATTAAATCAATAAATGCTGTAATTGATTAGACAACAGATCTATGGACTTTTTTTGTGCTGAGCCAACTATGCCATCGGTGTGAGGCCCATACTTCTGTTTGGATTTTTTGAGAGTTGAACATGGTGTGTTGGGTAAGATCTCGTATAGCATACCAGACTGAGAGTAGATTAGCTCCAGCTGCTGGGCTCTCATAATAGCCTCTTCTTCGAAAAACACCTCGGACGTTGCTACGTCTTTGGACACACAAGGAACCAAATACTTTAAGAACCACTCGAGCAAAAATGCAGGAGGGACCTTGACTTTGATCAAACTCTTTCGTCGTCGCCATTCTCGGATGTGATCCGAGATATGGCCAACTTTCATCTACTTGAATTTGGCTAGCAAATCGATGCCAACATTGTATCTTATTGGAAACTGGAAGTGGTTCAAGAAAACCATAGCCAGGTCATTAAATTAAGCATACTTCAAGCTATCGATCTTGATATACCTTTTCACGACACCTCGTATAAGTGTGCATTGAAACAAGCGCAATTGAACGAAGTCATCCTTCAATGAGTTGGATGAGCACCATAAGTGAAATGTCGTCATGTGATCACCTGGATCTTCGCTAGGCTTGCCTTCAAACTTAGGGTTGTCCGAGGGAAACTTAATCGACATAGTGGGCTAACACATATCACAACAAATTAGATCATTTAAAAGTCTCGACAAATCTGGAAAATGTAGCATTGCCAAAAAAGGTAGTTTTGGTTGTGGCGAATTCACGTGAAAAGAGGGACCTAGATTTTGGCAGGCACCAGGTTTCCAGGAAAATTTTGACTACTGGGAAGGGTTTTGGTACAAACTGTGGCCCTATCCAGCAAAAGGGAGTTGCTTTTGATGTTGCATCGTCGGCTGATTCCCGAAGTTAGATGACATCGCTTGTGCAGAGATTTCTCCTTGTACAGTGTTTCAAGGACCTTGGTTGGGTATGCCCCCAACCGATCCTCCTGGCATAAGTACTGAATATTGACCAAGGTTCCACTAAGTGTGGAAAGGGTTTCCCCCGACCGACATCTCTTACAAGGGAAAAGAGCCCTGCCAAGGATTCCCAAGATCTTGGGAGGAGCAAATTCCTGTCATCGCTCTCTGTGAAGGAATGAAACCTTGCGTAGGGTTTTTTTGACCAAATACAGGGTTTCCCGCAATCGAGAAAGCAGACGAAGAGAAATCATTATTTCCAAACGTGTCGAACAAATAAAAAGGCATTGATCCCACCAGAGTCATGTAGGATGAAGTTCCATGATGACCTCCACTAAAAAAACTATAGTTGGTATTAGGCCCGATTGGCTGTTGAAACATGCCTCCAAGTGAAGGGGATGGAGGAGGGATGTGAACTCAATCCTAAGGAATGATGTTGAATGGGAAAATGGTGCCCACGACAGCTCCTTGCAAGGGAGAATTAGAGCTCCTTGCCCCCAGACCAACAGTCTGTAGAGTAGAGTAGGTGAGAACTAAGTTGGAGTCAAAACCTAGCATCCCATATGAAAAGGGAGCACCAAACACGTTCTGAATGATAGGAGTAGTGGTCAAAGTCGTCGAAGGAATTGAGCCACTACCCGAAGTAGTGGGAATTTGGACATCCATGGTCCTAATAGACAAAGGTGGGGGAGGAGGTGCATCAACCCCTCCTGCGGCAGTCATGATGGGAGTATGAGGACTCTCTAACAAAGCAACACTAGTTGCTTCCATTGCTGCTCTCCGAACAAACAATCGTTCGGGTGAAGTCACCTCAGGGGGGACTATCTGGATTAAAAGTGAAGTTGATAAGTTGGTAATCAGAGGGTTGGTGGGCATGAATCCTTTGGCTTCAAGTTCAGAAAAAATAGACTCCTTTGGTGCAGGAAAGTATTCTCTGGGAGCTGGCTCGAGCAGAGTTTCCTGCGACCCGGTAGCTTCAAACGAGCCTTCTTGATCTAACCCGTGCCTCAACAATAGTGGATGTGGCTCCAAAGTAACCAATTACAGGCCCTGAAGCCTACGTGAACAACAGAGATGTCGATCCTCCACTGTGTGAACTGATCAACCGAAAATGTAAATTCAAGCTAGTGTGAAACAAAGAGCACACACTAAAAGTTCCTAAAGGCAAATCAAGCAAACAACTGACTAGTAGGAAGAACAATTACACCAATTAACACTAGAGAAACTTACTGATGCAAGTGTAACTCAAACACGGAAACACCCTCCTGGTATTCTCTGCAAAGCATGATTTGACATATGCCATAGGTATCGTGATATACCCCTGCCATCACCTATGTAAGTCCCTAAAAATAGGCAACTAGGTTTCCAACTCGCAATCAGTCACCAGGCGGGTACAGTCAATAGTCGAGCTGATTTTAATGAGAAGGATAACAAATTCTGAAGCCTTTCAAGGGTACCAAAGGCAGATGGTCCAAAATAAAATTGAAGATCTCGAACGGATTCGAGTTCTACGAGGCTCCGTAGTCTAATGTGATCAGTGTGATTCCCAAGAACGACCCTCAATATACAATCCCCACTACACTTGGTTCGACTTTGGAGGGGTTATCTCCTCTACCTTTTCTTACATGACCTCGTGTTTATCCCCTATGTTAGAGGGGGGTCCCGACTGACTCTTACGACACTAGAATCTTGACACTCCCTATCACAGAATCAAATGTTTGTTTAGACGGCCTTGAAGAGTTTCCTCTCCACACCTAATTCAAGGCCCTAGAGCATAGACTAGTTGGTGAACCCTACAAACGAAAAATTATAATAGATTTTAAGTTTTAAGCATTGTTTTTAATTGGTTTTAATTACTCAAAGGATATGGACGTGCAACTTGTGGTGTTTATCAGAGACGAAAGAGAAGAAAATTTTAAAGCATTTGTGTAAAATCAAACTAGATACTTCAAAATTAAAGAAATGACTTTTAAATCTTTGTAACTACAAACTTTTCAAAATAGTATTCCAAGATCCTATAACCATAAGTTTCCTAAAAAAGATTTTCGTTTCACAATGCAATAATACTTATACTTTCGGGAAAACAAGAAGGAACTTTGAAAAAAAACTCTTTTCTTTTGCAAAAATACAACCTTCACTACAATTACTAAACTAAATGTATAACTAAATGCAATCATTTTTTGATTTTTCGAAATGTTTAAACAAGAAAAAACAGAAGTAAAAGATATTTTTTTTTCAAAGCATAAACCAGATAAAGAGAGGATAAAACCCAAGACTCATAGAGAACCTAAACCATTGCGTGAATGTGGGGACTCCCAAGAATCCAGAGGAGGATCTAAGACTTATAGGTCGACTCTAAACCTCTAAAGAAAACAAAAGAAGATGAAGAAACAAGGTTAAACTGAATCTTTAACCCAACCAAAGACCACTAACAAAGACCCTGTAAAGTTTAAGAAATACTGAGAAGCATAAAGATTCTGTCAGGAAAGAGGAAACCTCTCTTTTAAAAAAAAAAACCCTTCTAAAACATAGAGACACGGATTGTGCATTGTGCAATCTGTGTATGCACACGGGCTGTATACTGTGCAAACTACGTATGCATGCGGGATGAACTAAAGAAGGGCACATACACTTATGAATTTTTTCAAAAATAAAAAAGGCTTGGAAAACTGACTGGGCAGGGAAGGATGGTAGGCACCTGGAAGGTGACCAGAGACCCTAAACCAACTCAGTAAACCTGAAAAAATAAAAAATAAAAATGAAAAAACCAATTTAAACCAAAATCTCCCATTAATACCCTGGAGAGACTCCTCATCGGAGTCGCCAATTTTGCTAGTGGATAAAATCCCCCTATATTGGGTCGAGGTATAGGAGGAGCATTGAATTCCCTTAAAATACAGTTCTATTCCTAAGCTACCCCAAAACTATCTAAACTAAAAGACAAGAGAGAGGAAATAAGGTCAGTAGGTGCACCTTAGGTCCTTGTGGCTAATGTAGACCTCTTACTTCCTAGATTGTGGGTCTCCTCCCAAACCTGACTTGCAAAAGTTTAGAAAAACAATGCTACAAAACATACAATCTCTACTTGTCACTTTCAATATTCAAATATAGACATAGATGCATTAATCAATAAAAGCATAAAGACACAATGTATTGGGATAGCAAATAACTCTTTTATTCAATATGAAAATCAGAAATATTACAACCTTCTTCGATGAATGCTCCACGAAACAAGTCTGGGCTCCTCTATTGTCGATCCAAGTGCATCATTCCCATGCTTTCCTCTCACAAACAACTGATCTCTTGGAAAAAAGGAAAGGGTTGTATAAAGAGAAAGGGTTGTAGGGGAATGCTGAGTCCAAATCTTAGAAAGGGATGCAAAACTTGGGCTAAGAAGGGGAAGGGATTTTGGTAGAGTTTACTTGTTCTCTTGCTTGTTGTTGTAAATGGGACCCCAAGGCCTATTTTTTTATGAGAAAAATATGGTTATTTGGTTTGGGGACATGATACAATGGGTGAAATGGTTGGGAAACCCTTGATAGCTCATAAACTCTGCCGAATTCCTTGCAATTATATATTTTTTGCAACTTTTGGAGGTAAATGCATGTTGTCTAGTATGTAGCTTGTGTATGTACTCATGCTAACTAGTATGCATCTCGTGTGTGTATGTGGGATATTAGTTCAACATGGCACGTACATCTTCCAAAAAAAATAGTTTTTTAAGAGGAAGCCTCAACAATATTTTGGCAAATTGTGTAAGTGGAAAGGCCAATGCCATGTATGCATAGGTAGGGAATTTTTGGACTATAACAAGAACTAACAAAGAAACAAGAATCTCATAACTCCAAAGAATTTGAGCAGACAATCACGAAGCTAAAACTGCAGGAAGAAGAAGACACGAGGATTAAAGAAGCACTCAAAGGGTATTTAGAAGAAAGAGACAAGTCCATTAAAGGCTTGGAAGCTGAGACAGTCACTCTAAGAAAAGATCTTCAGAATAAGGACATGCAACAAAACAACACCAAGATATTGGATAATATCATTAACATTCAAAGACCTTACTATGTCAGATCTGGATTGGGATAGAATCAGATGCAGATAGAGAAAGGTTAAAGCTCCAAAATGATAGAATAAGAAGCATAACCAAGAAGCTATGCAGAAGCTGTCAGAGGTCCCTCAAAAGGAAAAGATAAGAAAACTCAAGGGGAGGATTACAGAGACACTGCACCACCTAGAAGATTCATAAGTCAATATCAGTAGCAACTAGCTATAAAAATACCTCAAGAAGAAGAAGGATTCATAAGAGTGACACCATTCATAATATCTTCCACTCCTAGGTATCAAACTATTTTTCTTGGTTCATGTTATTCATGTTACAATTTTGGGCACAAATCTGTGAATTGTAGAGTCATAACCAAGAACAGAAGCAACGATGAGGGCTATACAAGAACTAGTTATCCACGAAGATCTCATGAAGCATATAGTATAAGCTACAACATATTTGGATCATTAAGTGATGAGGTAGAATGATACAAGTGCAACAACTTTGGACATATCGCTAGAGATTGCAGACTCATTGTTCCTCCAAAGGAACCAAAGAAGAATATCAACATTCATAAGCATGAACCGTAAAGGATATGGATAAGAAAGCAGGATCCATTCAACAATGAAGAATGCAATCTTGCTCTACAAGCTCAACACAAGAAACATGGATGGTATGTTGAAAGTGGTTGCTCAAAGAACATGACAGGTGATAAAGACATGTTTCTGACATTGAAAAAGGAAAGAGTTAGATCGGTTTCATTTGGGAATGACAAATCAACCAATATTATTGGAAAGAGAACAATCAAGCTCAGAAGTAAGGATTCCACTACAGAAAATGTTTTATTTGTCGAAGACATGAAACACAATCTGCTAAGTGTAATTCAAATGTGTGATCAAGGACACAAGCTTGTGTTTGATTCAAAGAAGTGTGAGATAAGGAAAGAAAAATCATGCAAGTTGGTAGCTGTAGCTGTAAGGACTCCAAGCAACATATATGTTCTATATGAAATAGGAAAGGAAAGATGTTGCTTAGGAAAGGACGATGAAAGCTGACTCTGGCACAAGATAATGGGTCACATAAATTTTGATAATCTTGTTAAAGTCAGCAAAAATGAAGAAATAAGAGAAATTCTCGAGATCTCGAAGCCAACAAACATTCTATGCAAGCATTGTCTATAGGGAAAATAGGCCAAGAAAAAGTTCAAGTCAAATGAATAATGCACAACAAAACCACTGAAAATTGTACATATTGATCTGGTTGGATCGATAAGAACAAAAGGATTAAAAGGTGAATAATACTTCATGCCACTATTTGATGACTACACAATAATGACTATAGTTTTCTTTCTAAACAAGAAGTCAGAGGAATTCAAAAGCTTCAATACATACAAAGAGATGGTAGAAATTGAGACAAAGTTGAAAATCAAGTGTTTGAGATCAGATGATGGAGGAGAATTTTCATCAAAGGAATTCATGGAATTCTGTAGCGAGCATGGTGTAAAGAGGCAATTCTCAGTAGCCAAGACACCTCAACAAAATAGAGTTGTTGAAAGGAAGAACAAAACAATACATGAAATGGCTAGAACAATGTTAATGGATTCCAAGTTGATAGATGTCTTTTGGGTACAAGAAGTGCATACAATAGTTCACACACATAACAAAGGGATGCTCAGAAATAACAATGATAAGACTCCATACGATCTATGGAAAGGAAGACCAACAAATGTAAAGCACTTCAGAGTTTTTGGAAGCAAATGCTACATCAAAAGAGAAGATGGTAGAATTGAAAAATTTGATTCTCGAGTTGATAAATGCATATTGGTTGGGTACTCAAGCAAAATGAAATCATATAAATGTTTCAATATGAGACTCAACATAATAATGAAAAGCATCAATGTGATGGTTGATGAGACAAATGGTCAAAAGATAAAATAAAGTAGCAAAGATTCAATGGAACATGATCTTGAAAAAGATTTGAAAGAAGAATAAGTAGATGAAGAATCAGATGATGAAGAAGAGAAGACATAAGTAGAGAAAGAACAACAGGATATTCAAGTACCTCCAAAGACACCCAATAGATGAGTGCAAAAAATTCATCCATTAGAATAGATTATTGGAAACAAAGATGCAGGAGTCAAAACCAGAAGAAGAATTTGCTCACTAGAACAACAACATCTAGCACTACTATCTACTATTGAGTTGAACAGTTTTGAAGAAGCCAACAAGTATGAAATATAGATCAAAGCTATGGATGAAGAGTTAGACTAGATAGAAAAAAAAGACACTTGGGAACTAGTTCCAAGGCCAAAGAACAAGAATGTAATCAGTACAAAATGGGTCTTCAGGAACAAATTGAATGAGGATGGATAAGTTACCAGGAAAAAAACAAGATTGGTATGCAAAGGATACTCTCAAGTTGAAGGTATAAATTTTGAAGAGAAGTTTACACTAGTTGCTAGGACGGAAGCAATCAGACTGATACTAGCTTATGCATGCTCCAAGAATATTGAAGTGTATCAAATGGATGTGAAATCAAAATTCCTAAATGGAGATCTAAAGGAAGATGTTTACATTGAGCAACTCAAAGGATTTCAATTGAAACAAAATGAAGGATATGTCTTCAAGTTGAAGAAATCACTATATGGTCTCAAGCATGCATCTAGAGCATGGTATTCTAGACTGGACATATATCTACAACAACAAGGATTTAGGAAAGGAAATGCAGACAACAATCTCTACATAAAGATTGATCAAGAAAGTATATTAATCATTGAAGTTTATGTATATGATATCTATTGGTTGTGGAGCCTGATTATCTTCCTGATTTAGAGGTCTTTTACTTTCAGCCGTGTTTATACCCCATGAAGTATTTACACCCCAGAAGTATGTACACTCTTCCACGCGGGAGAGTGCAGAGGGGGGGTACCCCCTCTGTGGGGTCTGGGGGGGCTATCCCCTCGACTGGGGGGTTTGGGGGCAAGCAAGCCCCCGAAGCAAAAATTGCCTTGTAAAAGTATATTGTAATTTCATTGTAAATCTGGACCGTTCATTATAAGGTCGCAGATCTAACGATAGAGATTATGTTAGGGTTTTTTTCCCTAGAAGGCAACCCTCTTTTATGAGGGAAATGTATTGCAGCTATGTATGTTGGCTAGTATTGTATTCTGAGAGAAGAGACTATGAAAAAAAGAAGAGGAAGTTACAGCGGGTTTTGCTGTAGGTTGTATCCCTTCATTTTGTTGGATAATAATAAAGAAAGGACCTGGTAATTTCTCTGGTGGACGTAGCCCACACTGGGTGAACCACATAAATCTGTGTCTCTCTTGTATTGTGTATCTTCTGTGTTTTATTTCTACATTTGTTTTATTTTATTGCTCCACGGTCCTATTTTTCTAACAACTGGTATCAGAGTGTAAGGTAACTCGCAGGAAAAGAGGGTTCCTGGTTTGAGTGGGAGCAATGTCGAAAGATGGAAAGTTTAGGGTCGAGAAATTTAACGACCAAAACTACCATTTATGAAAGATGCAGATGGAAGATTATTTATATCAGAAGGATCTATTCCTACCATTGAGCGGAGTAGCAAAGAAGCCGGTAGCCATGAAGGACGAAGAATGGGAGATTCTTGATAGAAAGGCTCTAGGAACAATACGGCTGAGCCTGGCAGCGTTGATGGCTTTCAATATCTCGAAAGAAAAGACAACGAAGGGTTTGATGGATGCGTTGGCGAAATTGTATGAAAAACCCTCGGCGTCCAATAAGGTATTTCTAATGAAGAGATTATTTAATATGAAGATGTCGAAAGGTGGGTCTGTTGCAGATCATTTAAATGAATTTAATATGGTTACTAATCAACTAAGTTCTGTAAAAGTGGACTTTGATGATGAGGTTAGGGATCTTCTAATCTTGTGCTCATTGCTAGAAAGATGGAATGGCTTGGTCATG
>ML798326.1:42973-62166 GCA_009831015.1 Picea engelmannii | reverse complement strand
CGCTAAGTAATTCTTCATAATGAGTCTGTTTCATTAACATAAATCATACTCAGTCGTTAACTCAGAGAGAGAACAGTGACCCTCCGATCAATATTTGATCCAACGGATCAGATCCAATCGGGATTTCACCCATCGTGATTTCGTCATTTGCGATGTTAAACTTCACTTATAAATCCCGATACGCAGAATTACATATATCGGTCGAATCAACGATCCAGATGTAATTTCGGCTCAACGGCTACGATTATGTCGCGATAGCGCATATCACGATTTCGCAACTCATGTTGCAATCCTTGCCATCTCCTGATTCGCGAAACTCTGACGTAGAGTTTGATCAACGGTCCTCATCTCTTGCTTTCTTTAATGGCTGAGATCAATTCGCATTTCGTGATTTCGGGTTTCTCATTGTCAAGAGATTTTGACATTGCAAAGTGTCGATTCCCGATTCCCGATTCTTCATGCATAGATTCAATGGTTCAGATCACTTCTAGCTCAACGGCTCAGATTAGATCGAGATTTTGCATATCGCGATTACTCCCACTTATCCTTGTTCTTTAAAAGGCATGCAGATTATCTCTGATCCAACGATTATCGGGTCTTGCGCTTGGATCCAACGGTTACTGAGTCATCTCCACAACCATACCAATACTCGCACTCCATGCAGAGATTCAACGGTCCAGATCATTCTTTCTTTAACGGCTACGATCAAATCGTGAGATCGCATATCGCGATTTCAGTGTTTTCGTTGTGATTGAACACGGGACTCATGAAACTCCGATTCTCGATTCGCCGATGAGCATAACTCCGACAACGCTCGATCCTATGCCACCTGTCCTTGCGAATGGATGGTTCCTAATCCTTTGGGATTTCACCTCTGCACAGTAGGACTTAACCCTTGCGTTTAACCTCTGCGCAGCTTCTGAAGATCTGACAGCTATCGGCCTTTCGGGAAATTTAAATGGGATCCAACGGTCACTGGATCTCTGTCTTCCTTTTTCCTCTGTAAGCTCTTGCTGCGTGCGTTTTCTTCAAGGCTGTTACTCTTGAGCTTTTACTTCCAAATCCCCACGGGGTTTTATCCTTCTTATCCTGCTGTCTCCACTGTTGCCATTAATGACAACAACCATCAACACGTGTCCATTGCTTGTTCAATATTTGCCAACAATAGCTTCGCAGATGTGGTGGTGAATGAGTATCTTGGTGGAAACGTCAAGGTGAACGTTATGAGAGTCAACCATGCCATGGCCGAGCTCGAGTCGATCATGCAATTTTATGCAAATTTTATCCTTGCCATGAGACTACCATCCATAAAGATTTTTCAGCCGGGACATCGCCACTACAGTGGCACTTGTTCTTATTAATCCTTGTCTCCCTTTAATAAGAACTATTATTAATAATAGATATCTTATAATCTTCAAATTGTTTTGGATGAATTAAATGAATTGAATTTTTTTCCTAGAGAATATTTTATATATTTTCTACTTGTACAAACATTATAATTTGTGATGATATTGTAAGCCTCTCGCTATTAGTCTTAGCAACTATTCAAATATTTAGTTTTCCATTTTGATCTTATCTTAACTTTCTCAGAAGTATAATGAATATACAACTCGTGGGGCATTTAGTGGATTTTAACTCTTTGGTTCTAACAAACCAATTTCGTGGTGGGGTTTTTTGTATCTCCTTCTTCATCATTTTTTATTTTCTTATGTATTTAAATGTGAATTTGGTTCATACACTTCATCTAATTCAATTACATCAAAATCATACGCTCAATCTAGAACATCATAGTCTCACTCCAATGCACGAGTAACTCAAGTGATAATTCATTTGGAAATGGGTGAGAATCAACCACTGAAATGACTCCTTCATCAACTGACCTGAAAATCAAAACCAACGTTAAGCTTTATTCTAATTCCAAGTTAGACTCTTTATAAATTTATTCATTTAAAATTGATTTTTTTTGCGTTATTAAATTTACAAAGACAACTATTATAAGTTTTGATTAGTGGATTGACTATGAAACTTTGTGTACATATAGCGGTGGATAAAAAAACATACAAGTATTAAAAGTTAGTGTTATATTTAGATTTGCTAGTGACTTTAACAAACTATCTTTATAATTAAAAGATAGCCCATTTATTTGTTTTGTTTTTCCTTTATATTATAGTAATTTAATTGCGTTGAAGGCATTCTTTTAAGGGGAGGTTCTTCGCTCAACTTTCATCGTCTGTTGAGGGCCCATGGAAGGAACCCATGCATCAATGTATGTTAAAATCATATGGCAGCACAGATATGGATTTGAACATTCGAGACAACAAAAGAAGCCCTTGGAATGTTGGAGATGATAGAAGAAATGGCTTTGTCATAGCCGTGCCACCCATGGCACCAACGTTCTTTGACCGAATCTCCGAAGGTGCCAATAATGCCCTGTTGCAGTGGAGTCCATGGCTAGAGATGGTGGATCATAGTGCCTTGACAAAGGCATAATCATTGGTGGAGGCAAACAACAAGATTCACAAGAACTGGATGCATGTGAATAGCGAAGCCTCCATTTGAAGCAAACGATTTTTCTAATTAGTAAAGATCGATTCCATTTTATTACTCTTCTTTAATGAGCCTGGAAGCTTCCTCTAGCCGTGTAACTGTCTTAACCTTCTTTTTTTTATTAATGCATATCTACTCACAACCACATGTTTGAGTTTTTCCATTTTTGCAGGTGGAAAGTCACTTACTTAAAACAAGAAACTCAATTTCTAGCTTCCATACTTAGTCTCGAGTAGTTCAAATAGTGTAGATTGACTTCTCATGGAAAAATACGAAATGGGTTCTTTCAAAATATGAATTTCACTATGCAAAGTGCTGGGTCTCCAACCCATCAAATCACAAGACGCATGGAACTAGATCCAAACATCATTTGGTCATTACATCCTCACATTGGTTGTTCGATTCCCTTTTCTATCCTAAAAAATAAGGCCCATCGTAAATGAAAACCATGTGTATGTTTAAATTATTTTATTTAAAACCAAGATTATATGTTTTCATAATATCACATGCCTAACTAGGGAATTTTCTTCCTGCTCTAGTTTGTGCATTAGCCTTCTTTTCCCAGATATCAGAAGGTGCCCGCAATGCCCTATCACAGTGGAAGCCATGGCTGGAGATGGTGATCAAAGCGCCTTAAAAAAGTCAGAGTCATTGGAAAACATGAGCAGTAGGATCCGCAAGAACTAGATGCATGTGAATAACAAAGTCTCCCTTTGAAGCAGATGGTTGTACTAATTAGTAGATATCAAGGCCATTTTTTTACTCTTCTTCAATGATTTTAGAAGCTTCCTCTGGCCACACAACCATCTTAACCTTCTTTCTTTTATCAGTCCAGATCTAATCATAACCACATGTTTGAGTTTTCAATTTTTGTAGGTGGAAGGTCACTTATTTAAAATAAGAAACTCAATTTCCATCTTCCACACTCAATATCAGGCAGTTCAAATCGCGTAGATCGACTCCTCATGGAAAAATCTAAAATGGGTTCTTTCAAAATTTGAGTTTTTCTTTGCGAAGTGTTGGATCTCCAACTTGTCAAATCCTAAGACTCATGGAACTAGATCCACACATCATTTTGTCATTACATCCTCATGTCGACCGTTTGATTCCCTTGGCTATCGTAAGAAATAAGGACTATCATGAATGCAAGCCTTGTGTATGTTTAAATTGTTTTATTTAAAACCATGATTATATGTTTTCATAATATTGTCTTCCTAACTAGGGCATTTTCTTCTTGCTCTAGGTTGTATATATATGTAATCATAGCCTCATTTATTTAACTAAAACTAAACTTTGGTAAATGAATGATTTTTGAGGTGTAATTTTTTATAATTGAGCAAAGAGAGCTATAATTTCTATTCATAATATCTCACCCTACATATTTTAAAGAGTTCATTTTGAACATCTCTTTGTTTTCATTCCAAAAATATATGTTCTAACTTCAAAGACTTAGATTGGATGCTAAGATTCACCACATCTAGCTTCATCCCAAGGATTATTGGCAATTTAGTAAATTGGTTCCATTTTTTAATATAATAAAAGCTTGTTTTCCACTTTTCTGAAGCTTGGTTTGGTAGTAGAACAAGAATCAACGCCTATGTACAATGGACAAATGTATGGTCCTAATCATATCTTCAAGGGTGGATATCCATTGCCACTGTGGCAYGTTTCATTATGGAATATTGGGATATTCTAATATGTTAAAACTCCTCWACTTTGCAACTACAAATGTATTAAGTGTTGATCCACCATTATTATTATTTATCAAGGCCATGTTTGTTTTTTTAGTGTTGATCCACTATTATTATTATCATTTATCAAGGTCATGTTTGTTTTTTAGTCATAGTCCAGACACAACTAGTACCATTCAGAATCCCACCCTTGTGAAGAGATTGTCCTTGTTCTCATCATATCTTGAACAATCCATTAACTCCTAGGTTGTAAAATATGTGAAAAATCCATTAACCCCTTGGGCTATAAAAGACTTGAGACATAACTCTAGATCCAAACTATTCATTTTTAACATTGGTTGAACTGGAAATCATCACCAAAATTTCCAGTTCAAATTATTTTTTGGGGGGTAATAGGAAGATTTGGAACTATATATATGTGTTATATAGATAAGAACGCCAAAAGAGACCTCAAACGGTTCTCAACAAAAATGGTTTTCAAGGCCACGAGGAGTGACTTGTAACCATGCTTCAGTTCTATGCTTAATGTGTGCTTTTATTTGTTTTAGTGAACATCAATTTCTAAAGGGTGTTGTTTGATTCTTCATGAGATATTATCTCAATGCTCACATTGTTATATGTTTTTTTTGCCTTGGTTTGCAAAGATGATGATTGCACTTGGGGCTACCAAAAGGGTTTATTTTCTTCATGGAGTGGAGCTAGTACCTTTCTCAACTTTCCTCTTTACGTGGTGGATGAGGCGCTCTCAGAGGAGCTCAAAACCAACTATGTGAGCCTCCCCTCATTTTCAAGGACATTTTTTTACCACTACAACGTCCACATTTTCTGTAATTTCGGTCTTGGCTGCAAGCCTGGATCTCTGAATGGTGGGCTTCCCACATGTTCCTTTTGGGGAGGCGTTTGACCGGATCTCTTGTGTTGGAGTTAATGTTGGGGAGGAGGAGTTTTCACATTTCTGTGAATTTCTTGATGATTTGTTTCCAGGGGTATGTGTTTGTAGATTCTTCAATGTGTGCAAAGAATACTATTTCTGTCAACCATATTTATTACTACACAAAGGGCTAAGGGTGCCTCCTAACAAAAACCATTATTGTCGGTAGGTGTTGTGGACTACGATCTAGATTGTTCCGCATGCTCGTTCACATAGACTTGGAAGAGATCACATTTATGTATTTAATCTTAAATTAAAAATCATAATTGTTATTAATATAAAAATTAAATTGGATGAGTTTTATGGTAAAAGAGGATGTGGAAGAAGATTAAAATAAAATGTGATTTTTTTGATACATATAATATTTTAAAAAAATACACTTCAATTTCAAAATTTTATTCGATTTTAAAATTCTCAATATAAATATGGACATAATCTAACTAATAAAATATTCAAACCAATCAACATTATAAGTCAGTTCAACTTGTTCAAAACTCTATAATGAATTAATAAAAAAATGCTGTAATCTCTCTTTATAAAAAAATATCAGTTTTTTTCAAAACTTTATAATCAAAGAATATATATATATATATATATATATATATATATATATATATATATATATATATTTTATTTCTTTTTTACAAACCTATTGAAATAATATTAAGAATAATGAATGTATAATTTTTTAAAATTAAATTTATGGGATAGAATACATATCTATGTAAAGAAAAGAGAGGAAACTTTGGATTTTGTTCACACGTGTATGTAGTCTTTTCTTGATCCACATAGCTCATTTTGCCTCTTCGATTTACTTTGTAGGGCGAAGATTTGGTCTTGCAACCTTATAGTGGTGCCTTGGTGGGTAAAATAACATCATCTTTGAGAGCCAAGAGTTGATTTATTTGAGATATGAGCTCAAACTGGGCATCGATCAAAATCAAGGAAGTGAAAAGAGGAAGGATAAGGGCAATGGTGCAAAGGCTATGCAAAAGGGAGTGGAGGAAGGTCATTAGCTTTTGACCACCTATCATTGGCCAAGTGTCCTCATCTGGTTATTTACCAAAACTACTCAACATGCAATATGCCCAAGACTAAAACATTGACCTACAGGGGGCCTTGTGCTTGTTGCAATAAAACATAATACATTTACGGGCGGGGATCTACCACACTAGAGAATCCACAATAGGTGCTTCCCCCGACCAAATCTTAGGCAGTGAAGGAGAGACACTTAACATGTTGAAGAATCTAGAAAGCATGGACTCATTTAAAGGATATCTAGGTGATCCAAGAGGATCCAGGAACGCTCACAGAGATCCAGGAGGATTCAAAATGCTCACAGAGGACTAGAAGGACCCATAAATGCTCAAAATTTGACTTTCTCAAATGCTCTCGAAAACTACTTCAATACGTAGAGCTCATTGTCAGTTTTCCAATGGCGTAAACAGAAAGTCAAATAGAATTTGTATGCAAAAGTTATGAGCGGTCAAAGTTTTAGTCAAACTAGGTCAAAGGTCAAAGTCCACATGGGAAAAACGAGTGACACGTGTCACCATTATAAGGGTGACATGTGGCACATTATTTTTGGCAGCTAAATGGACAAGGTACAATCCAAGTGATCCAATTACAAGTTGAAAAGTGGTGCACAAATGGTCCAATTACAGGTTGACAAGTTTCACACAAGTGGTCAAATTATAGATTGACAAGTAGCACACAAGTGGTCCAATTATAGGTCGACACATGGTATGGACAAGCCAATGAGAGGCCACCATGTGGTGACCTCCCATTGGCCTATATTGATATGGTTCATTAAAATTATTTTGGAGTCGATGGGGGTCGAACCTCTTAACATAGCCCCATTACCAACACACCACCACAATGGTTCATACCCATGTACATTATAAATATTATTTAAGTTTGAAATGTGGCACGATTGGAGAAAAAGAGGTGGTGAGGGATAAGCCCCTGGTCCATACGTTATTACATGCGACCTATACCAAATTCATACCGGGAGCTAACTGTTAACCAACACATACATATATATAATATATAGTTTAAACCATATATATATATATATATATAACAATAAAAACCAACAAATGTACACCATGGAAGATCGAATCTGGGATCTCCGGGATAATATAACAATGCTCTAACCATTGTGCCAACCGACACGTTTGTTACAGGTTTCCTCTATAATTATTAATGAAGTTGCCAACTAATTCGGATGGAGGTTGGAGGGCTCGAGCCTATATATTGGGCATGAATTCCAATGTGCACGCATTCCAATGCAGATACACATGTCGATGTGCACTAATTTCAATGCAAAGTGCATTTATGTGTCTTGAAGTGCATGCTGAGTTTGCTTAAGTTTATGAGTTGCATGCAAATGCATGCCATAAGGTATATTGTCCACACCTAGGTAAGTTTATACTCATTGGACTCATCTATATTTATATTTATATTTTGAATCATGTCAGATGTTTATATGTATTTAAGAATTAATTGTACATCTAAGGATTTTTGGATCACCAGGCATGCTTAGAATCACCACCCCAGATCATTTCCAAATAAAGGACTCGAACCTCAACGCCTCACAATATTTAGCCTGCAACTTGGATCTAAGCAACAAATGAGTTGTATTTATATTTAATTGAACCTCCATGCTTTTTCTCTTTTTTTTTTGGTATTAAACCTTTCCATGTCCTACAATTTTTTTATTTACTTGTTCTGGTGTTCTGTTCCATCTTTTATGTATGGATTTCCCATCCTAAATCAATTTTTCTTGATTGGTTCTAGCCTACCTCGCCTCTATTTTCCCTTGCCTATGTTTTCCCATTCTTGTAACATCCATACGAGCATGAACTAACAAGAGCCAATGGAGAATAATCCACATAAATATAAAGATGGAAAATATCGTTGAATATATTAATTTTTTTTATTTGTTCCTATTATTAAATTCTCTACCCAAACACTTTATTCAAGCTTATGTATTACCTTCTAAGTTTTACCACCAACTAAAATTCCAAATCTATAATTCCATTGAATACCCACAGATAATATGAAAACCCGAAATGGATATATTGATTCCAAGCCCAAAAACTTAGTTTCCCCTAACATTCTTCTCAAGCAATGTTTATACTTCTATAACCCAAATGGAAGAGGCAGACAATCATTAAATTATTCATGTCTTGAATATTATAAATGAAATTTTTTGGATAGATTGATTACAATGAGAAATATTACATATACTACTCAAGAGGTTTGGTGCTTCAATGGTCATCTCAACTGGAAGGTTTTTCCTAATCCTTCTATGGATGAATATCTTATGCAGTGTGGATGGAACTCCATTCTTGAGAGCTTTCCATTGGGAGTTAATGAGTCTTTACCATTGCAAATTATTGAGGTAATGATCCTCTCATCGAATTTGGACTATGGATATCATATTAACTCGTTGTTTCCAACCGCTAATTGAATTGTACTAGTGACCCACAAAAATGTATTGATACATAAAATCAAACTTCCATTTCCTCATATCCCAATAGTCCTAGGAAGATTAGAAACACCAATTGTGATCGACTGGTATTTTATGATCTCCTACTTCACATTATCCCACCATGCATCCATTCATGCTTACCTCTTCTAGAAGACCTTTTGAAGTATTATTTTCCATCTAAAAACAAAACCCCTCGATCTTTACATAACATAACCACCCTGATCCTCTTCGGTGTTCCCTTTCCCTCACTTTGAGGGTATGCTTGTTTATATTATAATGATTTAATTATGTTTAAGGCCTTATTTTAAGGGAGATCCTCTTTGCCAATTTCGAGGTCTTTTCATGGCTTGTTGCATCTTGCTAGTTGTCCCTTCCAAAACTCTCATTCTTACCACCGGTATTACAAACCTACTATACCATTCTATACCGATAGTTTTACAAACCCGTCGTTCTGGAAAATTTGGTTGTTAACATTTTCTTTGTGGATCTACTTCTGTATGATGGCTACTCCGAAGATCTAGAAACACATAGGGAAGTTCAGTCCCAACTGACCGAATGGTACATTTCATTGGTGGATCTCTACAATCACTCCCTATGGAACCAATTCACTCTCAAGCACCTGGAGAAACATACACAAATTACTCCCCGTTGTGGTAAATACAACAACTTCTCTGACGATTGGATATTTATCTTCAAATACCTGCAATGCCAAGCAAGAAAATGCGAGAAAGATGGAAAAATAAATACATGCAAAACATTGAAGACATAGCGAAAGGATATTGCCAGACAAATTGCAATGTGTTGTAACACTTACACTTATGACCATTTGTTTAGAAATATCCTCCATATTTTTCCAGAATAGATAAAACCCTTGAGAAAAAATTCTTTCCCTTCCTCCATGGCGAAAAATCCTAATCCTTAAGGCAATAACTCCCTCCACCTTCTCGCAGTTGTTAAAGAAGGGTTTGACGTAGCCTCCACATTTTCCACACTCTAATCTGTAGAAGAAGAAGAGCATGAGGAAACAATGAGTGTAGAAATTGTTTTGGCCAAAGTGGGATTGACACTTATAGGACGCATTGGTTTGTTGTACCGTTGGATATAGTTATGGGCTTCACGTGTTTTCGTTGGATTCACTAATACTCCTGGGATGCATTGGTTCATTGTACCATTGGATATTGTTATGGGATTCATGTGTTTTTGACATTTTTTGGATTCACCAACATTTGGGATGTGTGTGAAGGTCGATGCAGAGAAAAAAAAACAAAAAAAATCACCAATATATCGAATATTGATTTATTTTGGACACCCACACCTAGAATTGAGTGGCAAACAACTTATAGAGTTTCACTTGGGCTTGTGATTGAGCTTCATGGTTTCTCACTATGGTTTCCATCACATTTCCTTGGCATATGTTGGTCATTATTTGCTCGCCTCTGTTGGGTAGTGTAAGCATAAACTCAACAAGATTTAATGGCAAATGACAACAAAAACAATCACACACAATTAACACAACGATTTACATGGTAAAATCCTTCAAAAGGGAAACGTCCATGGGGCAATGATAATCAATACTCTTATTATTCAAGGAAGAATTACAACAACTAGAACACACTTACAACCATTTCTTCACACTCATCTCACTCTCTGCATTTTCCTCTATGAGAATACATAGATATATGGTATCTATCAAACAATTAAACAAAATGAACAAAAAATGATAAATCGTTTACACAAATTGATCACAAATTGACCAAATAGTTACACAAGCTGATAAAAAAATGATCAAACATTTACACCTGTCCATATTCTATATTTAGCTGATTTGGTTCAACTAACTGCAGAATAGTAAGAGCCAAGAAATCTGCCCATATCCTAATAATCGTGGGAAATTAGTTGGCACGTTTCAACAATCCCACCTTGACAATAATTTACTTGATATATCATGTCCAAATTTATTCATCACCTTTCTTGCAAGCCAAGAGAATCCAAACACCATCACAACTTCTCTAACAATACTGGTTTCATGAACATGTCTGCACAAATTTCTTTTGTATGGATTTTTTCTAGAGCCACTCCACCTTCATCAATAACCTGTCTTACAAAATGGTATTTAATAGGAATATTCTTTGTCTTACTGTGATAAGCTATATTTTTAGTCAAATGAATAGCACTTTGACTATCACATAATAGTTTCACCTTCTCCCGCATCCTTCAAAACTCACCCAACAAACCTTTTAACCAAATTTCCTCTTTGCAAGCATGTGAGGTAGCTATATATTAGCCTCATTAGGGGATAAAGAAACTATGTTTTGAAGCTTTGACATCCAATTAACAGGTCCACCTCTAAGAGTAAAGACATATCCCGAAGTTGATTTCCTTTTGTCCAAGTCCCTTGCAAAATATGAATCGACATAACCACAGAGCAAATCACTGCAACCATTATAGGTAATATAATAATTGTGCCCCTAAGATACCGAAGAACCCATTACATTGCTACCCAATTCTATTTACTTGGATTTTCCATGTATCTACTAACAAGATCAACTGCATGTTAAATATCTGGTCTAATAGTTAACATCACATACATTGTTGGAATATTGAGAGGGGTGGTGAATCAGTATGAGCACTTTATACCACTTTTAACCATAATATATATTCTTTCACTTTAACAACAATGTTCAACAATATCTCATCAATGTATCATCTATGAATGCATCCTATATATATATATATATATATCATAAGCATGTAAACATAAGAAACATCACATCAACATCACATCAAGAACACATTACACCAGTATTTATATGGAAACCCAAATGGGAGAAAACGACATAATTCTTTCTTATATATATCAAGAATTCATTCATAGGAAGCACCAACTTCCCAATTCTCCAGTTGCAATTGGAAGGAGGATACACCCCCCTATTCTTAGGCTCCAACCTTAAGGAAGATACAATTCCCTAAATTTTCTGGTCCAACCATAAGGAGGCTACAACCCACTGGGTTCTCCGGCTCCAACCGGAAGGTGGATACAACCACCTAGTTCTTAGGCTCCAACCTAAAGGAAGCTCCAACTCCCTGATTCTCTAGCTCCAACCAGAAGGAGGCTACAACCCCTTTCCTTTCCCCGTCCTACCGCCATGAAGTATAAGTGTAGACCAACTGTCACTACCACAATCACTGCCACTGTCACTGTCTCTGCCACTATGTCACAACTTGTACCAATAACCTATATCAACCTTCTTCAAATATTTCCTACAGATCCACGACCTGTCTATGCTGCAACACATAGATGTCCACAACTCTCTTTACTGCAACTCGCAAATATTTGCACCTCTTTTTTCTACAACTCGCAGACTACTACAAAACTTTCCCAATTTAAATTTTACTGTCATATCAACCACTATCACAACAACCCGTCTAACCAATCATTGTCTCATCCATGAAACTAAACTAGATCCTCTCACATGGATCATACACCAAGGACATCTCTCAACTAGATGTCCAACATCACCAACACATGCCTCTACCAAGCATGTACCAAGATCACCAACATACCATCATAGGGTATGTGTCTCAACCATGTACCAACCTGTACCAAGCATCAACCATGCATCAACCTGTGCCTCAACCTATACCATCAACCATGTACCATATCAAGTGCATCAACCATACCAAGTATCAATCAAGTACCATAACCATGTACCAACCATGCACTTCAACCATGTACATCAACCATGTAAATCAACACCATACCATATACCATGACATATCATCAATGAAATGCCTCAACCATATGCCAAGAATATGTGCCAAATGTGTACCAAGCATATATTAATGTACCAATACCAACAACATCATCAACCTTACAACATGCCAACCATGTACCTCAAACAAGTGTCATATCATTCATGATATGCCTCAACCAACTACCATAAACCATGTGCCAATGTATCTAAGATATGTACCAGCAATGTATCTCAACAAGTAGACCTCATGCATTATACATCCAATGATGTGCCTCAAGTCATAGACCAAGGCCCTCAAACAGATGCCTCAATCATGCTCCTCAATATCACCAAGATGCAACCTCATAACACAATATACCAAGCCTCACGTATGCACCATAACATGTAACCAAACCATACACCAAGATAGCCAATGATGCTTCTAATCAATGTACCATAAAATCACCAAGATGCATTGTTAGCACTAGAATTCACCTTCAGATTGCATTGAAGGTAAGCCTAGTACCCATCAGTTTATATGTCACAGGTAATTGAGTTTTGAGTGGTCAAATGGAGAAAACTCAATAATAATAGTGTTCTAACTCAGAAATCTGGACTAGTATGCATAAGCAATTGAGGTCCGGAATCAACTTTAGTCAGTAAGTTGGAGTAAGGGTGAGTAGGAGGAATATTTAGTGAGAAAGGTATAGAGGTCCACTAGGAACATCATATTTTCTAGCAGCCTAAGGAGGAAAAACTTAAACACAAGGTCCTCTTAGATTCAAATTTCAAGGAAGCTGACATAAATCATAACAGTACTATAATAAATTTTTTATCATAATACAATTACAACAATCCATGTGAATCAATCAAACATGAACTCTCTCAGTATCAGAGGAAAATAAGATGGAGTAAGAAAGTTGACTTAGATTAACCAAGATGTCTAAAAAACAAATACATAACCAGAGAACCAGTTGTTCTCAATCAAAATATTACAATATTAGGGAGCCTAGCTCAACCATTCGACCATAACAAAATATCGAAACTGAGTATATATACTCAGAACTACTGCAACTACCAGGAGCGTGATCGGGCCCTTGCATTCAAAGCTTCCAGTCAATGCCCGCTCTGTCAGACTGTGCAGGCCTTCTCATGTCAGATGCGAGATAGGTGCAATTATGCGTTTTACAAGAAAATCCATCCAGGAGGAAGCTTCAGGTGTACAGTCTACCTTCATGGATGCTCTCTACAACAATTTTCATTTATGGGGTGAGACGAGGTCTCAAATTCCTCCCCTATCTTCAATAACTTCCTTCATTGGGATTAGGACGAGGCTTGACACCCATGAATTCTTCCAGGCGGTGCCCACAACTTCTTCAAGTCAATCCTGACGCCTAGAGGCTCTGCAAATCTTCCCCTGTGACCAATACGAGTGATGTAGGTGCTAAGATCCTTCTTCATCACCCCTTCATGCTTGTGACCTTAGGCTGTGACCTGGCCCTTATCCCATATGGCGATTCAAGATTTCTCCCTTTGGATGTTTTCACAACACCAGACCAAAGAATTCTAGATGCCCGCTTTGACGAAATCTCTAAGCAATGGGTGCTAGTTTCTTTTCTTAGGCATGCCCCCCATATGACCTCGGTTTTTGACCTGGGGCTCCACCTCTGAGCGCTTCGGAACTTCGGGCTTCTACCACTTCGACACTTCGACCACTTCGGCACTTCGGGCTTTACACATCTCTCATTTCAAATTTCCCAAAGTTACTTTCTCTGCAGCTCAGATCTGGCACCACACATCCCTCTAGATCAGATGACTCCTGCTCACTTCAGGTTTCGGGACTTCAAACCTTTGATGAACAACTTTAAGAATATTTCGAACTCTTGATTCCTGGGATAATTTTCCACCGTCGATCTCCCCTGATGAGATCTACGGTCCATATTTAACCTTTTCTCGACCTTGGGACTTCAGACCTTTTTATATAGCGCTATACTTCGCACACTTTCAGATTCTGAACACCTGCGAACCACTAATCTGAACTCCACATGGAATCCCAGCCATTGGAGGCTGAACTCGCCTGTTTTCTTGATTCGAGTTTGGAATGGGTCGCTTTGAAAAGGTGCGCTTTGAAATCGAGACTGATACCCGTGCAAGAAAAGGATTGGGTTGCCCTGCGGCTCTTAGACAACTTTATGTGATAACATTTGGCTCCACAGGGGATGGCATGCTCCCTGCGAGCTGCCAAGAACACGTAGTTCCAGTGCCTTAGTTGTTCGGCTATGGAGTCTAGCTCAAAACTTTCACCAAAGAAAATAGGGAAATATGTACACTACTCTACTTACAAAAAGAAAGAAAACACACATGCTCTGAAAGGAGATTATTTATGTACAAACCTAAGCTAACTGATTTTTACAAAGTGATAGCTGAAAGCAAACTTCCACCATAGCCACCCAAACTGTCTGTTGATATAATTCTTTTCTTCACTGCAGATGATCCACAAAAGGTTAGGGAAGTATGACAACAGAATGAAAACATGGTTTGAAACACTGACTATACCCCCAAATGATGATAATATGAAAAATTTTGTAGGCTCCAATGCTTTGGGAAAACACAACTCCATATATAACCCCACAAGGTCACAAAATTCATAATCAGGCATGCTCAACCGATAAAAAATTACCTCATTTATTTCATTATTGCTCACCTGTCGTTTGATGTTCTCAGAGTGTACAGGTGGGTGGAGGACTGATGCAGGTTGGCTAATCCCAGGTGATACCTACTTGTTTACAGGTTCTGGACAGGAGATAAACTGCCCATTTAACTCCTCCTTTTCTCCTTCATGGCTCTCCCAAGGATCTGATTCATAATCATCATAAACGGGAACCATGGAAAAGCTCTGCTCTTCATCGTCTTCACTGGGATATCCATCAAAAGTTGTTTGTTCTTGGTCAATGTATGACATCACTTCTTCATCATAAGCAAGGCTCCCAAGAACATCTACTTCAAGGATCGAAATATCCTCTGCATTTTCTTTGCAAGAGTGGCAAGCAAAATCTGCCTCCAATTCCTCTATTCTTGCAGAAAGTGATTTTACCGGATTTATCAACTCCTCTAAGGTATACCCCTCATCCTCACAGCTTTCATAAGAATTAGTTATATCTTGAACACAATCTTTATATTCCTCACAACAGCTATGACAAATTAACTTATAGGAATAAAACTTTTGACAATGCCTATTGAAAGCCACATGAAACCGCTCCAGGGAGGAGATGCTAGCAGGGGGTAAGGAGTAGTACCACGTGCGAGCATCTCCTGCTAACGGGATCATGAACATATTTAATAATACATCCTCTTGATGTATTTCCCATTGATGCATGAGTTCATGAAACTCAAGGAGATGTTGAGCAGGGTTGTCCTCTTTATGATCTCTAAATATGGGCAAATAATCACCCCATTCATTTGGAGTAGGAACAACATTAGGAAAACCAGGAACATAGGAGAAATTAAAAAGAGCATACCTCCGAGCCAAGATTCTTTCCATTTCGAACCAGTGGAGTCGCCAATCCATCCTTTAATCATGGAGTAACCAGGTGAATGATATGCAGTCTGAATGTGTCTGGTCTTTGTTCACCATCAAAGACCAGATCTGATCGTTGTCAATCTCCGAGGGAACTTTCAAGCTGAGAAAGCGGCTGCTAAAAGCCTTATCAAAAAAATTCTCTGGGTCAGCTCGGGTGTGTTAGAGGCAGCCACAACTGAAATAGTGGAGTCGACACAGTGGAGTCGCCAGGTGCAAGTTGCAATCTTTGATGTATTGAGTTCTAATGCACCTTCAGAACTAGTAAGCTTTGTCGTTCTATCCCATGGAAATGTATTCAATTAGTTCACCGACAACGACACCATAAATGTTAGCACTAGAAGTCACCTTCAGATTGCATTGAAGGTAAGCCCAGTACCCATCAGTTTATATGTCACAAGTAATTGAGTTTTGAGTGGTCAAATGGAGAAAACTCAATAATAATCGCGTTCTAACTCAGAAATCTGGACTAGCATGCATAAGCAATTGAGGTCTGGAATCAACTTCAGTCAGTAAGTTGGAGTAAGGGTGAGTAGGAGGAATATTTAGTGAGAAAGGTGTAGAGGTCCTCTTTGAACATCAGATTTTCCAGCAGCCTAAGGAGGAAAAACTTAAACACAAGGTCCTCTTGGATTCAAATTTCAAGGAAGCTGAAAGAAATCATAACATTACTATAATCAAACATTTATCATAATACAGTTACAACAATCCATGTGAATCAATCAAACATGAACTCTCTCAGTATCAGAGGCAAACACGATGGAGTAAGAAAGATGACTTAGATTAACCAAGATGTCTCAAAAACAAACACATAATCAAAGAACTAGTTGTTCTCAATCAAAATATTACAATATCAGGGAGCCTAGCTCAACCATTCGACCATAACATAATATCAAAAATGAGTATATATACTCAGAACTACTGCAACTACCAAGAGCGTGATTGGGCCCCTGCATTCAAAGATTCCAGTCGGCGCCTGCTCTGTCAGACTATGCAAGCCTTCTCATGTCAGATGAGAGACAGGTGCAATTATGCATTTTACAGGAAAATCCATCTAGGAAGAAGCTTCTGGTGGACAGTCCGCCTTCATGGCTGCTCTCTGCAATGATTTCCATTTATGGGGTGAGACGAGGTGTCAACTGCCGCCCCTATCTTCAATAACTTCCTTCATTGGGATCAAGACGATGTAAGGTCTCTTCAACAAAGCCTTAAAAACATAAATTTAAATATATAGAAATGTTATCCTAAATTCTTTACCATTCATTATTCATCATATAACCATTCAACATAATTAAAATTTACGAGCAGCATGATAATAAACCATATAACACAACATAATAATGAAAATACCTCAAACTGATGCTATTCTCCAACTCTGTCCAAGCTCTACCCAAAACTGACTAATCTCTCAACTAGCTAGGAACAACCTATCCGGCTCCCTAGCTCCAGGATTCCTTACGGTTTCCTGGCCCCCGAGAACAAAATTCCCAGCAACAGGTGCCATCCTGTAACAGTCCTCCAACAATCTCCTCAAGCAAAACCAGTAGTACAATCCTCCCAGCCAGCTTCCCCCCAGCCAAAAACCAGTAATACAGTCCTCTTCTGAAAATAATGCTCTCCAAAAAATATCTTTTTTCTCGAGTGTTTTCCCCCTTGCCTTATCCTCCCTCCCCATCATTCACCGCCTTCTTCCCCCATTAATTCTCAACCACCTTATCCCTCCATTAGGTGTCAACCACCTTATCCCCTTTTCATTAATGGGTTATCTACCGATACACTAAGTCTCAAAGTGAAAATTATTAATTTATTAAACCAATATTCCTTACACAAATATTTAATCATGATTCTTAATTGATTAATTAATTAAACTAATATACATTAAACAAATATTTAAATCATGACAATTAATTAATTAAACTAATATACATTAAACAATTATTTAAATCATGACAATTGATTAATTACTTAGGGTTGTTACATACACCCACCCTTCAGGAAATTTCGTCCCGAAGTTAAATTATTTTATGATACAAGGGAAATGACATATGGTTCACACATTCATATCCAATAGACAACATTATCAATAACTAAGCCAAAGAAAACCCATACATACTAGTGTACATGTGCAAGAAATGCATGTATAGCTAGCACATACAAGTCTCGTGCATGTACTATTAATAATAACTATCACCTCTATAGTAATTCCTGTATGCATCCAATCCAATCAACAAGACTATTCATTTTATAAAAGGTAATAAACTAGTCAAATGTTTGTGAAATCCCTTAATTACAATAATCTAGCTCAACAATGTTTATTTAGACAATTGTAGTTTAGTTAAGTAACTATGAATATACATATATACACATTTTCTTTTTAGAAGGAAAAACAATAAATTCAACCATAAGACAAATCTCCATACACTCTCAACTATTTCTACTCATCCTTCCTCCCTAACTTACTTCCATCTTCCATTCCTATCCTTCCTTTGTTGGACTATCTTGGAGCGTCAACTATATTGACCTAACTCCAAATAGAACCCGTAAGTGGAAGTGTCACTATCTTGACCAAGCTTTCCCAACATGCAACTAACAATCATCATCACACGTCTATGGGAGCGTGAGCTAACATCGTCCTCCCATGACTCCAGGTTTCAGAGGATACATGGTGGGAAATGCCTTCACCCCTCCTAATAAGACTAGGGTCCACACCCTACAATAGAATATACAGTGGCACTGTGTTGCTGGAAATTTTGTCATCGTTTATTCAATTTTTGGGAAGTCTCACCACCTGAAAACCTGCACTGGTCCATATATCATAACAGTGCATTCGTACCAATATAATTTCACATACAAGATTCATACCATATTGTTTCTCGGTCAGCGGTGTTGACATCCACTTTTATTACCATTATCCCTTGGCTTTTTCATAGCCCATTGACCTGCAAATTAGTCTATAACACAAACTCATACATATCTATGCATTGTCATAATGTAAATGCATCTGACCATAATCTCAATTCAGTATCCATGTACCAAAAACTTTAATGTCAAAATTTCCAAGTTAGAAATAGATCTCATAATATCCCCATAATTCAATTAACGTTACCCATTCTTAAGATTTTCATTTACATAATAGATTGCATCATATCCACCATCATTCACATAACGTTAAACATTCATAGATTTCACATTCACATAATAGATTGCATCATATCCA
>ML798326.1:28300-42923 GCA_009831015.1 Picea engelmannii | reverse complement strand
CATCATTCAAATAACATTTAAACATTCATAGAATTTACATTCACATAGTAGGTCGCATCATATCCATCATCATTCAAGTGACATTTAAACATTTATAAAGGTTCATACGTCTTAAAAGTTCAAGTGTATCATTAATAGTTTCACGAAGACTAGAAAATAAAGGTGATCAAGTCTCAGGTAATCCTAGCTGTCTAAGTCAAAAAGTGGTGTTACATACACCCAACCTTCGAGAAACATATTCTCGAGGTGGTAAAAAAAGTGAGGGATAATCTCATCGTAATGTCTCGGCATCCTCCCAAGTATCAGATCCTGGACTATACTTGTCCCACTGGACCTTAACTTGGTCTACCAGACAGTTCCTGAATTGTCGGACTCTACGGTCCAATATGTGTAACGGTTCTACCGTGAGGGTTCCCGCGTTCAATTCCTGCAATTCCTTCTAATTTAGTTTATGTGATTCGTCAACAACATAATGACGTAGAGCAGATGCATGAAAAAAATTATGAGTTTTATGCAAGTGGGGTGGCAGTACGAGACGATAGGCAACGGGTCCAATTTTCTCTTGGATTTTGAACGGTCCTATAAATCGAGGTGACAACTTTGTCCCCTTCTCGAATCAAATGGTACTCTTATTGGGCCTGATACGAATGAAAACATGATCTCTCACTTTATAACTTCGGTCAGTCCTGTGTGCATCCGCATAACTTTTCTGTCTATCCTACACTTCCTTTAGTCTCTGCCTAATCTGAATCACCCGTTCCTCCATCTATTGAATCAATTCTGGCCCAACTGTCACTCGATCTTCTAACATCTCCCAACTCAACGGTGTTCTGCATGGCCTTCCATACAAAACTTCGTAGGGTGGCATTCCGATGGAGCTATGAAAACTGTTATTGTAGGTAAACTCTACCAAAGGTAGGTACTTCTCCCAATGGGTTTGATTATCCATGAAATACATCCTAAGCATGTCTTCCATGACTTGGTTTACCCTCTTAGTTTTTCCATCTGTTTCAGGATGATAAGCTGTGCTTAAGTTCAACTGAGTCCCCAACGCTGACTGCAAACTTGTCCAAAACCTAGAAGTGAATTTGGAGTCCCTATCTGAAATGATCTTCTTGGGTATCCTGTGCAAATGAATGAACTCACTTACAAACATACGTGCCACATCAGTGACATCATAAGTGTCTCTAACCGGAATAAAATGAGCACTCTTGGTTAACTTATCAACTATCACAAGGATGGCATTGTGTCTATGAGATGTGAGCAACAACCCCACAACAATATCCATAGAAATGACTTCCCACTTGGACATAGGAACGTCATGTGGTTGTAGGAGACCTACCTGGTGATGGTGGTCGGCTTTCACTTGTTGACACTCTAGGAACTTGGTGATCAAATGGACTACATCTCACTTCATGCCTACCCAGAAGAAAAACTTTCTCATGTTTGCGTACATTTTATTCACACCTGGATGCACACAATAAAGTGTTCTATGGGCTTCCTTTAGTATGATGCTTCAAATATCCCCACCTTTGGGGATGTACAACCTTCCTCAATATCTTAATAGTCCGTTTTCTTCCAGGCTATATCCTTCATAATTTGGATCTAATTGCCTCCCACTCTGGATGTTTGAAGTAACCTTTAAATACCAACTATCTCCAAGGAGTTGCGTCAACACACATTCCCTTAGATTGACTTTTAAGGGCACCAAGGAGAAGACACGTGGTCTCCTACTCAAGGCATCCACGACCACATTTTCCTTTCCCTTGATGTATGAAATACCAAAATCGTACTCACTCATAATCTCACTCCATCGCCTCTTCCTGACATTAAGATCCCTTTGAGTGAAGATATGTTTTAAACTTTGATGGTCCGTTTTGAGCTCAAAGTTTCGCCCTACTAGATAGTGCCTCCAAAGTTTCAGAGCTAGCATTACAGCGGCCAAATCTAAATCATGAGTAGCATAAATCTCCTCATGTTTCTTCAACTTTATTGATGTATAAGCTATCACTCCTCCATCCTACATTGGCACAGCCCCCAACCCTTGCTTTGAGGCATCTGTGCAGATTGTGAAGTCCTTTTCCATATTCGACACTCGTAGAATTGGTGCACTAGTTAGTAACCTCTTAAGCTCAATGAATGCACTATCACATTCTTCTGTCCATTCATACCTGATCCCCTTGTGCTGTAAAGTGGTGATGGGTTTCGCTATTTTAGAGAACCCTTCCACAAATCTACGATAATAACCTGCTAGCCCCATGAAACTTCTTACCTCATAAGCATTTTTCGACACTGGCCATTCCATAATGGCCTTTACCTTTTCTGGGTCCACAAAGATTCCTTCATTGGAAATGATATGACCTAAATAGTGAATTTTTTTTCTGGAAGAAGGAACACTTCGACAACTTCCCATACAATTTGTTCCTTCTAAGGCAAGACAACACCACTCGCAAGTGTTCCTCATGTTCTCTTTCGTTCTTGGAATAGATGAGGATGTCATCTAGAAAGACTTGTACAAAATGGTCTATGTACTTTAGGAATACACTGTTCATGAGGCTCATGACTGCTAGTGCATTGGTCAATCCGAAAGGTAATACAATGAACTTGTAATTCCCAAACTGAGTTCAAAAGACAGTTTTAGGAATATCGCCTTCCTTAATCCTTAACTGGTGATACCCTGATCGCAAATCAATTTTTGAGAATACCGTTTCTCCTTTCATTTGATCAAAGAGATCATCTATTCGTGGCATTGGGTACCTATTTTTCATCGTAGCACGGTTCAATTCCCTGTAATCTATACACAGTCATAAGGAACCACTCTTCTTCTTCACAAAAATTACTGTTGCACCCCAAGGTGAGACATTGGGCCTTATTATCCCTAAGTCAAGTAGCTCCTTCAACTGCATCTGCAACTCACAAAGTTCTGGCACTGTCATTCTATACAGAGTCTTGGAAATTGGTTCTGCACTAGGTTTTATCTCAATAGTAAAATCAAGCTCCCTCTCAGGAGGTAACTCTGGCAACTTGTTCGGAAAAACATCCTTAAACTCTGACAATACTGGGTATTGATCCAAGGAGGGTCCTTTCCTTACATTCACTAATTCCACTACATATAGTTGACACCCTTGCCTCATGTATCGCTTAATCTTCATAGTTGAGATAAAGCGTAGAGACACCTTTCTCCGTACACCCTGGATCTCTACTGGCCTTCCTTCATTGTCACCACAAAACACCTTTTTTGCGAAACAATCTACCATAGATCAATGGGCTTCTAACCAATCCATTCCATTGATTAGGTCATACGTCATGAGAGCAATGACGTATACCTTCAACCTGGTAGTACACACTCCCAGGTCTACTAGACAATTATCAACGCTAGGTCCTATCGCTTGTTTTCCCCCCGAAGCCATCTCGACTTGTTTAAAGTCATCATGCTCGTAGGCTGCCAAACCACTCTTTTCTAATGCAGATGGTGAAATGAAACTATCTGTAGCACCATAATCAAATAAAATTTTAACATTGATATGATTTAGCGTACCTGACGACTCCACCACTGTGGATTGATGTTCTACCTCGCAATTATTAACTGCTGCATAAATCTGGTGGTTTCCACTTGATCTTCCCATCGGGGCCTTTCCTTATCTATGCACAAATACTGCTTGTAACTCTGGGTAGTCACTGCTCTGTGATGGTCTCTGAAATGAGTTCCTTCCCCTGGAACCCCTTCCCCTACTAGATACTCCCTGAGATGGTCGTGGACCTACCTATGTCATTGGTGATGAACGAGATGTGGAACTCCCTGCCATTGAAATACCTGTGGCAACTGTCCTTGGCACGATTCTATTGCCATAAGGAGGTGGCCTAGAGCTCCCTCCACTGGAGAAGGTCCTAGGGGCCTTCCCCACGAATCCAGGATGATGTGTAAAGGTCGATCTCATACCTCCATTTAAGTTCATGTGTTCCTCCGCATAATGTGCATTTTCCACATCTTCCGCTACTGAAGACGGTTTCCACATCCGTACCCACATCCGTACCATGACCCTTATCTTAGGGTTTAACCCATAGAAAAATCGTTCTACCTGTCATTGATCATTATCCATGTATGAAACATATTTCACCAACTCCATGAACCTGATCTCGTATTGTTCCACGGTCCTGTTCCCCTGTACTAGAGCATGAAATGCTCCCACCTGCTGTTTCTCGTAGTAAGCTGGTAGATATTTCCTTCGGAACCTTTCCTCAAAAAGTTCCCAAGAGACAGTGTCTGGGGTAAGGTGCAACTACCTCTTCAGGCTGCCCCACCAATTCAAGGCACTATCCCTTAACTAAAATATTGCTATTTCAACCTTTGAAGTGCATGCATAGTCTCTTAAGGATAAACATTGTGTCATTCCTTCCAACCATGCCTCTGCACGTTCACTGGCATGACCCCCGACAAACTCTGGAAGTTTTATATTTTGCAGTTCTCTAGTTATGTCCTCGGGTGGAGGCCCTCCCCTTGAATCCCTCAATGCTTCAAGATTACCCATTCCAGATGGTGGGGGCTCCACTTCGATCCCTGCTGGCTGACACCCCTTTAAAGTCTCATTTATGGCCTCTAAAGAGTGCAGAATGAGAGCTAATTCAGGCGATGGTGGTGGCGGCATTGGCGGTCCCTGCGACAATGCCCCTCTGCCTTGATTTCCTCGAGTCCTAACCATCCTATATAATTGAATCTGCATCAACCAAAAGTTTTTCAGGGAGAGTCTAGGGAAATTCACATTTGCGCAACTTAAACTTGAAGACAGGGTTAGGCGTAAGTTTTTTTTACTTGTTTGTAAATAGACGTTACTCATTTTAGGGTAAGTGGCTAGGTCAGGGCCAAAAGCCTCTAAGCTTGATGTCTTCACCTAAGAAAACTACTGACTCTCTTGCCTTAATCAACACATTTAATCTAATCCTGAAAATTAATATTATTATTGGTATCATACTTAAGTACTTAATTAATCACTTACTTAATATGTACTTAATTAATTTTATTTTAATCACATTAATCATACTTATAAAACATACTTAATCACCTTTGATTAATCATACTTACTTAATTTTTATTTTATGTAATTAATCATTCTTAATTTAATTTTATTTTAAAACATAAATTTAAATATGTATATATATTTTCTTGTTTAAATTATTATTAAATTTAAACTTTAATTGTTTAATTAGTTTAAATTTTGATTGTTTAAAAGAATAATTAAATAAAACAAAACAAAACAAAATAATCAAAATACAATTGAATTAAATAACAAAAAATTAAAATAATTAAAAGTTAAAAAAAATTAAGGTGTAGGCACGCATGAAGCCCACGTGCCCCCTGGGCTCTCACCCCCCCCCAAAACACTACACTGGGCTCTCCATCCCCAAACCATATATGCATTCTTCTACTCTGCAAATGCGGTCGACCTCTCTCACTTTGCAACTGTGGCGGGGTTATGATAATGGCTTGCGGCTCCTCCCTTGATAGTTTTGGCACTGAGAGCTTAGTCTTGGCTTAACTTGTGATGTTGCCTGTTGTGTTTGGTGCAGGTGCGCTTGGTGTTCAACGCTGTGGATTTGGGGATGCTGTTCAAAAGCTGCTAGCACGTGGCTACAAGGTTGGGAGGATGGAACATATTGAAATAACACAGAGAGATGAGCTTGGCACTTGCGCTTAGTTCTGGTGACTTATGACTTGGCTTGTGTTGGACTTTGGTATATGCAATATATTTTATGTAACTCATGTGGCATTCAGATGCATAGATTTTATGTATCTATGCATCCAATAGTTAGGAGCAAAGTCAATGGTGGTTAAAATTAATATTCGTGTTCAGAAGGGTAATCGATAAGGGAGTTTGAGATAAGGGATAATTCATGTTTGAGATCTACTCCTGCCCCGAGCTATCATGTCGCTCAGGGCTGCCCTTTTCAAGAAGAGATCATGCCCGTTGTCGAACATGGTGGCCATGATTCATAGTGGAATCCGCAGAACAAGAGACTACAACAACTGTGGTTTTGTCTTCCGCCCAGGTTGTGGTTTTGTCTTCCGCCCAGGTCAGAAATGCTGCAGAAAACCTTAATTCTGATAAGGAAAAGAGGCAGCGAAGGGCATAGCGCTTTGGGGTTTCTGTTCAGATGTCTGAATAAGAGAAATGGAGTGTCGGAGTTGTGAGATACTCACCCTTCTTGTGCAAAACCTCTTTCATGAATTTAATTTCAATTGCTTAAAGGCCACGTTATAGAAAGAGCTATCAAAATTCTAGCTCCTATGCTATGTTAGGTCAAGCTTAGGCGTGAGATAAGTATCATAGATTTTGTGGTCAAAGTTGATGCCTAACCTTCGTCTCATATTTTACTGGATGCACAGTTAGAGTGATCTTTATTGTGCTAGGACATTTGTGGGGATGCTGCCGATGGCTCACATGTTTTAGGCTGTGCCCATGGCAGCCTGTGACCTGCATGCCAAAGGATTTAAAATTACAAATGATTTGGCTCTGTGACTTAGGCTTTCCTTTTTTTACTGGCAACCCTTTTCCCGATTTTCTTCGATGGGGAAAATGACCCAAAATTTGTTCCTACTTTTGATTCGACCCACCTTTGTAATTGAATTCTATAAAACTGTAGTTCAAATCCTAGGCCTTTTGATATTACAGTGACCACATGTATGAAGTTTGGTGTCAAAGCAATGGAAAGGCTATCTCAACATATTAACTGGAGGACCACTTGAATGCATTCTCCTCGTATTCTTTATAATTTTAATTTTATTGAATGTAAAATATGGCCGAATAAGAGGAAAATGATTTAGAGCAACAACTAGAATGTTAGCACGTGGAGCAGGGACTCCGTTGTTGGTATGGGTGAAGTTCTTTGATGGAGACCAAGAAAATGTCTAGTTATTTTTATTTTATTTTATTTTAAATATATGGTAAAACACAGGAACTATTGCCATTATCATTTTTATAAAATTGGTTTTATCAAGGTTAATATCATCCATTGTTCAGGGCATTTTCTTGAATTATATAGCAGTTACCATTGAGATGATTTGGTTATATACATATATCTTTTTTTTATTATTTAAATTTAAGCGAACTTGACATGGAATTGGGTTGAATTTTGGGATGTGCAATCTTTGGCACAGGCTCATGGCTCCCATGCTCGACTTATCGCAGATGAAAAATGCAACATCATATTGTATTGTTTAGTTATTATTTGTAATCTTTCCACTTGTTCTATGGTACATAGTAAAGGCAATCCTGGCAGTTACAATCAACACAATCTGCCTATTAATATTATCATGGGTTCTAACAAATTGTTCCTTAGGTATCCACCGGGTGTATGTTCAATTTCTGTTCGAGAGGAATAGCTCATAGCTAACTGTGCGAGTTAGAAAGGCCAAGATGCAACAGTTTTACAGATGGAGAGACAATAAGTTCCAGTGGTGGCAGCTATGGCAGGGGGAGAAGCATCTAAGAGAGCTGTGGCACAAGTAGAAGCACAGACAAGACTATAAAATAACCACTTGCATCCAGTGCATCATTCTCCATTCTGTAGTTCATAAAAGTCAATGTTTATTCATTGAGTGTAGTTTTGGAGTCAAGAGTGTGTTTATTTTGTTACAGCCTATGTAATGACCCAAATTGATTGCAGCTCAAAAACATAAAATCTCATAGCTTTGGGTGGTCAAGCCCAGGTTTCAGTTTTGAAACTGGGCTCTGATACCATGTGTAAGGTCTCTTCAACAGAGCCTTAAAAACATAAATTTAAATATATATAAATGTTATCCTAAATTCTTTACCATTCATTATTCATCATATAACCATTCAACAGAATTAAATTTATGAGCAACATGATAATAACCATATAAAACAACATAATAATGAAAATACCTCAAACTGATGCTATTCTCCAACTCTGTCCAAGCTCCAACTCTGTCCAAGATCTGCCCAAAACTGATTAACCTCCCAGCCAGCTAGGAACAGCCTATCCGACTCCCTAGCTCCAGGATTCCTTACAGTTTCCTGGCCCCCGAGCCCAAAATTCCTAGCAACAGGTGCCACCCTGTAACAGTCCTCCAACAAGCTCCTAAAGAAAAACTAGTAGTACAATCCTCCCATCCAGCTTCGCCCCAGCCAAAAACCAGTAATACAGTCCTCTTCTGAAAATAATGCTCTCCAAAAAATATCTTTTTTCCCGAGTGTTTCCCCCCTTGCCTTATCCTCCCTTCCCATCATTCACCGACTTCTTCCCCCATTAATTCTCAACCACCTTATCTCTCCATTAGGTGTCAACCACCTTATCCCCTTTTCATTAATGGGCCATCTACCAATACACTAAGTCTCAAAGTGAAAATTATTAATTTATTAAACCAATATTCCTTAAACAAATATTTAATCATGATTATTAATTGATTAATAAATTAAACTAATATACATTAAAAAAATATTTAAATCATGACAATTAATTAATTAATTAATTAAACTAATATACATTACACAATTATTTAAATCATGACAATTGATTAATTAATTAGGGTTGTTACAGATGAGGCCTGACACCCATGAATGCTTCCAGAAGGTTCCCATGACTTCTTCAAGTCAATCCTGATGCCTCAAGGCTATGCAAATATTCCCTTGTGACCAATACGAGCGATGTAGGTGCTAAGCTCCTTCTTCATCACCCCTTCATGCTTGTGACCTCGAGCTGTAACTTGGCGCTTATCCCATATGATGCTTCACGATTTCTCCCTTTGGATATTTTCACAACACTAGACCATAGAATTCTCGATGCCCGCTTTGACGAAATCTCTAAGCAATGGGCTCTAGTTTCTTTTCCTAGGCACACCCCCCCATATGACCTCAGGATGTGACCCAAGGCTCCACCTATGAGTGCTTCGAAACTTTGGGCTTCGACCACTTCGGCACTTCAGGCTTTACGCACCTCTCATTTCAAATTTCCTGAAGTGACTTTCTTTGTAGCTCAGATCTGGTGCCAAGCATCCCTTTGGATCAGATGACTCCTACTCACTTTGGGTTTCGGGACTTCGAACCTTTGGCGAAAAAATTTAACAATATTCCGAACTCCCAATTCCTGTGATAATTTTCCACCATCGATCTGTCCCGATGAGATCTACAGTCTAGATTTAACCTTTTCTTGACCTTGGGACTTCAGACCTTTTTCTATGGCGCTATACTTCACGCACTTTCGGATTTTGAACACCTGCGAACTGCTGATCTAAACTCCACGTGGAATCCTAGCCGTTGGAGGATGAACTTGCCTGTTTTCTTGATTCGAGTCTGGAATGGGTCGCTCTAAAAAGGTGCGCTTTGAAATCGAGACTGATACCCGCGCAAAAAAAGGATTGGGTCACCCTGCGGCCCTTAGACAACTTTATGTGATAACATGTACCATATCAAATACTATAATTACCATGCATGTACCATAACACCATAACCATAAACCTTAAGACTTACCTCTGATCCTGTAGCTGACCTGTTTTACTGTAAACTGACTTGTAATTCTTCCACAATCCTCATGAACCTAGTACCAACATCCCTTCACAACCTTTCACAAGTCTTTTCACATGTACATGACTTGATCTTCTACAACCCACGAATATCCATGCTTTCCTTCACTACCATGCATGTACCATAACACCATAACCATAAACCTTAAGACTTACCTCTGATCCTATAGCTGACCTGTTTTACTGTAAACTGACTTGTAATTCTTCCACAGTCCTCAGCAACCTAGTACCAACATCCCTTCACAACCTTTCACAAGTCTTTTCACATGTACGTGACTTGATCTTCTACAACCCATGGATATCCATGCTTCCCTTCACTACCATGCATGTACCATAACACCATAACCATAAACCTTAAGACTTACCTCTTATCCTGTAGCTGACCTGTTTTACTGTAAACTGACCTGTAATTCTTCCACAGTCCTCAGCAACCTAGTACCAACATCCCTTCACAACCTTTCACAAGTCTTTTCACATGTACGTGACTTGATCTTCTACAACCCACAGATATCCATGCTTTCCTTCACTACAACCCACGTACATCCACACCCTACTGACCTGCAACTCATGGATACCTCATAAACTAGGCTTACTCAAGATTTCTGCATCCTCGATACTTTCACCTTCGACCTTCCTTCGTAACCTTAGAAAAATGTTGTCACAAACTTTCCAAAATATCATAATACTAAACCATAAAAAACACTAGATAAATATTCAATTCTAGGCGTGTGTGTACTAATGAGAGACTCCTTGAGGTGTTTATATACTAATGTTAGGTAACCTCTTTCCTTATTTTAAGGGTTTCTTGTTACAACCACTTTACCCTTTCACCAAGACTTGTAACCAACTAGGGCTTCTTGGCCACTCTTTGGGGCTTCCAACTTTACAAGGCCATATCTCCCTAACCATGTGGAACCATGTGGCATTCCAAATATCATCGGAAACACCACAACATGTACTATCCATCTATGATATTCTTACCTACAATTTCACTGTCATTTATGTCCTTATTCCTTAATCAACTCCAGGTCCCATAACCACACCTCTAGGGCTACATGTAGACTACATCAAATGTATCCAACTAACTCATCATCAATATCAATCACACAAATGTCAATTAACTATCCAAAATATCTAGACCTCTCCAACGGTTGACGTCAATATCTAAGGGTTGACATCAATCTCCAATATCACTCTCCAAGGGTTGACATCAATGACAACCAACTGCCCAAACCAACTGTCCAACAATTTCCCCCTTTGGCATTGATGGAAACACCAACATTGATGGCAACACTTAGAAATGACAACACCCATGCTCTTTCTCCCCCCGTGATCATTGCTAGTCATCAATGTTTCTATATCTCCCCCTTTGACATCAATGGAATATGGTATCTCTCCTTGGGGATGCTCCCCTTGTCTTCATGCCTCTGTTATTTCTCTTAATCTTTAATCAAAGGTTAACTCCCCTTGTCGATATGTCTCCTCCTAATATTGTACCTTCTCTAACCAATCACTGGAAAAGGAATAACTCCCCCTGTGGTATGTCTCAATGTATGTATGCTACTAATATTCCTTTTTGGGTCTCTCTCTCTGAGGATTTTCCTTCTTTGCAAGATGTAGAAATACCCGTGAAATGTTTCCTTTCCTCTTTTCCAGTGCTACTTATTGTCCATTGGTGCTTCCTCATGTAATCACTCATATATATAAAAAAAATTCAAAAATTGATTTCTTGAATCACTTGGCATGTTCACTTGACCGTGATGTCAAATGATTTTGTTATGATGATATAGCTTCTACTGGCTATTTCTCTTTCCCTGTTCTATTCTGGCTTTCAATTCTTTCCCTTCTGTGAAAAATTGATTCCAATTGTAGACATGCCGCTATGCATCTGACCCACGTTTCCATTACTTTCTAAGCATCTCACGAATCCATCTCTGTCCATACAAATTGTTCATAACTCTATTACTCAACTGTCCACAATGTTGACCCATATGTCATTGTACTATTCTGAAGGGTTCATTGAATATGCTACAATTGATCATCACCTGTTCATGTTTATCAAATTGAATCAAATATGTCCATTGATTTGATCTATCTTCTCATAAAACTCTGCATGTCTAGAACAACCTGTACCAAAGATATCCCTGCCTGAATACATACGTGCAATATAATCATAAACTTTTGTCTGCCAATTAATACCTATGTGAGAACACAACTTCTCAACCCATCAATATTTTACTCTGTACTTATACTATCTAACTACTCTAAATTTGTCTCTGTAATCACTTCTTACTGCTCAAAATATGGTTCTCTTACATGTAGTATCTACTGCATGGAATCCCCCTGTTCAATGTTCATATTTATTGGGAGTCTCCAAGCCAGATGGTTCAGAAAAATACCCGCTCTAATGTGGAGTAATCTTCCTCTTCGTCTGTAGACTCATCATCTTTCTGAAATCTGATTTCTTCCTTTCTATCTGTGAATTGATCTTGCACTACAATACCTGAAAGTACAATCTCATGAACCTATTCTTTATTCACCTGCTCTTCTTCTATTTCTCTTACTAATGCAAATCCTGCAGTTATTCACCTATTCTTCTTGTTTTTCATTTCTTCCCCAAACCTTCCTATATCTGACATCTTTCTTTTTCCCTGTAGATTTTTCTTCATCTCATACTATTTCCAATCACGAGAGTATGAATTTTGGATGTCCTTCATTCATATGATCTTCCTTTTCCTATTCTTGTTTTATTTTCCTCTTATATATGATATCAATGTTCTTTCTCAAAGAAGTATCCATCACGCTTCTACAATCACGAGTTATGTGTCCATAGTTATGGCACTTGTAACATTCAATTTCATGTGGGTCCACATAAGCTTTTCTTGTTTGAACATTTCTTTCATAAGCCTTTCAATCTGCAACCTTATGTCCAATGTTAGTACAATAAAAACAATGACCATAAAAGAAATTTACATACCTGGGAGTGAATGATATTCTTTGTCGTGTAGTCCTTCTGAATGTCTACCTTGACTGATCATGATCTTCTCTTCTGTGGATATGTTCATCATGGTTGAAGATTCTTTGTTTCCTAAATGTGGTAGGTATTTTTTAAGACGTATCTCTATTATACTCATTCTTCTTTAATTCTTGCTTACCATGATTCCTTCCTTTGAGTACTTCTACATAACTCTTACTCTTTTCTTCATTATTCTTTTCTAGTGACCTGGAGGGATTTTCTTCAACATTCTCTACTGATGATGTGGATGGTTCTCTCTCTTTAATATTTGTGCTAAGATTGACTACTTTAACTCTCAAAGTGACAACTTATTCTTCAAGCATCTCAACATCTTCTTTCTTCATCATCTTAATCTTCATGACTTCTTTTGTTCGCTTTGCTTCTTCAAGTTGTATCTTCAAGGATATGATTTATTTTTCAAGCCTTCTTTATTATTGACCAAATTCTACTTCAAGCTGATTTAAATTGTCAGTTCTTTCCTTAAGACAATCTATCCATATCTTCTCTCTCTTTTCTACTTATTCCTTCTGTGATGCTATTTTGATTTCCAAACACTGCTTCTTATCTTCCAGAGTTTCTTCAACCTTTCTGGATTCTTCTAGTTGAGCTCTTAAGTTCTTGATGACTTGATGGGATTCTTAGAAACTTTGAACACTTTCATTTTGCTTCATGTTACACATCAAAATTACTCACTTCAATGATGACCCATTGTCGTCATTATAAGTGTCGCACTTTTACCTTAAGTGTCGCACTTTTGCCACAAGTGTCGTGAACGTAGTAGTGTCACAAGTGTCGCAAGTGTTGCAAACATCATACTATCATATTGCCTATGTCGTATCTCTAACGACATCATAAAGACACTTAAGACACCTTCAAAGACTATTTTATGAAGGAGAAATCATCTGATGAGAAGTACAAAGATTTTGCCATGAAGAAAACTACTTAAAAATCAATTTTGGAAGGTAGCGATCCCCTATACACTATCAGGGAGCGCCAACACTCCATAGCCCTCTTTAGGGGACCGTTATAATGATCTGGTGCCCATTTTGGGGGAGCACTGCCATTTCTGAGCGAATTTTGGTTTGTTGAGACAAATCAGGGAAGAATCCCCTCAATCTATGAAGGTAGTTGGACTTGAATATGAGGTTCCTCAGATTCGAGTCCAACTACCTTCAAATATTGAGGGGATTCTTCTCTGATTTGTCTCAACAAACCAAAATTCACTCAGAAAGGGAAGCGCTCCCCCAAAAGGGGCACCAGAGTGTTATAATTCTCCCCCAAAGAGGGCTAGGGAGAATCGACGCTCCCTGACATTGTATAGGGGAGTGCTACCTTCCAAAATTGTTTTTTAAGTGGTTTTCTTCATGGCAAATTATTTGTACTTCTCATCAGATGATTTCTCCTTCTTAAACCAGTGTTTGAAGGTGTCTTAAGTGTTTTTATGATGTCGTTAGAGATACGACATAGGCAAGATGATAGTATGATGTTTGTGACACTACTACATTCACGACACTTGTGGCAAAATTGTGACACTTGCGGCACTTAAGGTAAAAGTGTGACACTTGTAATGACAATAATGGGTCATCATTGAAGTGAGTAATTTTGATGTGTAACACTTCATCAATTCTATCTTGAGTGACTTATTTTCTTCTCTTTATTTCTTTAGTTCATCTAAATCACTAATCAGGTCTACCTTTTCAATCTCAGTATTGTCTTCCATTTCATCATTTTCAATTTTCAAGTAAGGGTATTGAATTTCAAGATGTCCATGCTTTTCACAATTAAAGAAAAAGAAATCACCTATGTTGGCTTCTGTCACTTCATACTCTTCTTCTTCTGAATATGTCTGACATGATGAGCATATTTCTTCTTATTTTTTACTTGTATCTTCTTTAGAAAAATCTAACTCTGTGATGGGAGAAAAATAGATATCATGTAGCTTATCCCAAAGTTCTTTAGTTGATGAACACTTTCCAATCTGTTCTCTTACCGGATCAGGTAATCCTTCCCAGATAAAATCCATATCTATTTTTTTATTCTTATTCAGTTCCTTCTTGGTTGCAGTCTTT
>ML798326.1:0-27643 GCA_009831015.1 Picea engelmannii | reverse complement strand
AGAAAGAGGCTACAACCCCCTTTCTTGCCTCATCCTACCACCCTAAAGTATAAGTGTAGACCAATTGTCACTACCACAATCACCGCCACTGCCATTGTCACTGTCTCTGCCACTGTGTCACAACTTGTACCAATAACCTGTATCAACCTCTTCAAATATTTCCTACAGATATGTGACCTGTTTATGCTACAACACGTGGATGTCTGTGGCTCTATTTACTGCAACTTGTGGATGTCCACACCTCTCTTTTCTGCAACTCGCAGACTACTACAAAACTTTCCCAATTTCACTGTTACTGTCACAACAACCTATCCAACCAATCACTATCTCATCCATGAAACTCAACCATATCCTCTCACATGGATCATACACCAAGGACACCTCTCAACTAGATGTCCAACATCACCAACACATGCCTCTACCAAGCATGTACCAAGATCACCAACATACCATCATAGGGTATGTGTCTCAACCATGTATCAACCTATACCAAGCATCAACCATGCATAAACACGTGTCTCAACCTGTACCATCAACCATGTAACATATAAAGTGCATCAACCATACAAAGTATTGATCCTATACCATGAACATGTGCCAAACATGCACTTCAACCATGTACATCCACCATGTATATCAACACCATACCATATACCATAATATATCATCAATGAAATGCCTCAACCATATGCCAAGAATATGTGCCAAATGTGTACCAAGAATATATTAATGTACCAATACCAACAACATCGTCAACCTTACAACATGCCAACCATGTACCTCAAACAAGTGTTATATCACTCATGATATGCCTCAACCAACTACCATAAACCATGTGCCAATGTATCCAAGATATGTACCAACAATGTATCTCAACAAGTAGAACTCATGCACCATACATCCAATGATGTGCCTCAAGTTATATACCAAGACCCTCAAACACATGCCTCAAGCATGCTCCTCGATATCACCAAGATGCAACCTCATAACACAATATACCAACCTCAAGTATGCACCATAACATGTAACCAAACCATACACCAAAATATCCAATGATTCTTCTAATCAATGCACCATAAAATCACCAAGATGTGCCATGTCACATACTATCATTACCATGCATGTATCATAACACAATAACCATAACCCTTAAGACTTACCTCTAATCCCGTAGCTGACTTGCTGTACTATAAACTGACCTGTAATTCTTCCACAGTCCTTGTTGTTGGGAAATAAACTATGAAATATACGTATGCGACCGTGAGGAATAAGTAAATTACAATCCCAGCTCGTGGTATATGGATTTGATTCATGAACCCCTATCTCATACTCAATCCCAGGATGTAAACACCTGAGTCTTAGAGCCACCCATTTAAAGCTATCTCGGGTGAGACTGCGTAGTGCGTCCTGTGTACTGTGTTGCCTTCTGGTTTACCAGAGGGGCCGATAGTTTTAGAGACTTTGTTGGAAACCTGAATGACATGAACCCTGGGTCAATAAATAAGATAGACCAGTAGATCAAACCCACTAGGAAAGAGGAAGACAAAACCAACAAATGGTTCCGTTGCCGTGTTAAGAGGAACAAGAAAGGACTGAGTAGATGAGATAGAGTGAACGAGAACCGAAGGAGAAAAAAAGAAGAGCAATGAGCCATTAGAAGGGAATGTTGAGACCTTGGAACTCCACGAAAGCAGAAATCGAAGGCTGGTTGATAACCAAAGAACTAGAGTTTGTACAAAAATACAATAGAAACCCTAAAATTACACCGTGTAAATACCTGGATAAATACGTATTTACTGATTTACACAAAGTCTTTTTCTGTGATTTTCAACATCTGCTACAGGAGTGGATCCTATGGTTGAAGGATAACCATGCAACAAACCATATTCAATAGCTATATTGGACTCCAATACAGTTTGAGTAGTTGTAGCATGTGAACAACAAATTCACCTGTGCAATAGACTTTTGGCTAATATTGTGGCAGGCTTCATCACAGAGTTTGCAGTAGACACAACGAAGTCATAAAGCACAACTGAGCAAGAATTTCTACGAGGACCTCAATGAAGGTAAATTCAATCTTTGTATACTTCCACCAAGATAATTCTATATAAAAAACATGTGATGACAATGGAATCGAACAACTAGACTTCCCTGTGTGCATGGGGGAAGGGGGGAAGCACTGAAAAAGAGAGGAGGAATGGAAGGAGGGTAGGATAAAGACAAGAAGGAGGGCGAACCCTTAGACCTGATATTGATGGAGTACCCTACCAAAACAAGGTAAATACCAAGAAGAGAGCCATAGCTGCGAGGGAGGGCTTGGCGAGCGATGAGGAAGAGGTAGAGGATCTCCGGGCTGTGGAGCAGATTGAGGAAATCCTGCGTGCCACGTATGAGTGGAAAACAAGAGGCCCAAGAACAGGAGGAGAAGAAAATCATCCTTTTCATATTAATGTCAGTGTGGAACCCATAAACCCATTTGTGACCAATACACCAAAGAGAACACCACCGTTTAGACAACCGAAGTTCGAAGGAAGTCCGACAACATGAAGTACATCTACAAAAGGAGCAAAAACTGGAGGAGCTAGTTCAAGCAACCTTAGTCAAGTATCTACACCACGTGGAGGAGGTAGTAGTTCAACATTTAGAATGGCAGGACACGATCCTACTATCATATTACCAGAGTTCCGAGGAGAAGCAATAGAAGACCCTGATAAGTATTTGTTCATTTGCGCAAAGATATGGGAGGAAAAATAGATCACTGATGAAGATACCAAGCTCGCACAACTAGCGATCACACTAAGAGACCATGCACTAGACTGGTACATGAGTCTAGACACAAAAAATGTCCCCGGAATGACAAGGACACTAGATGACATTAAGAAATTATTGATAAATGAGTTCAGAAGCCGAGTTCAGAGAATCAATACATGAACGAGATGATTGAAATAAGATAGAAACCATGAGAATCTGTATGGGATATTGATTAGAGATTGAAGCGATTAAAAGGAAAATTAAAATACCTTATGACTGATATGCAGCATCGACACTTGTTTGTCAACTCACTACTCCCACACTTAAAATACCCCTTACGGAAACAGAAGTTTCAGACGCACGCAGAGGCTCTGCATGCAGCCTTACAATTGGAAGAGAATCAGTACCAACAGCCGAACCTAGTTATCGAAGAGCTGAAGGAGGATCTGAAGAACTTAACATTTCAGTTGAACTAGAATAAGAACAAGGACAAATGAGAAGCCATTTGGTGCACCACCTGTAGGACAAAAGGACACCATAAGAAAAAATTCCCAACATTTACACATTATATGGTGACATGTATGCCAAAACCGCTACCATAGGAAGGATTATGTGCGAAATATGCAAGAAACTGGGCCATGACCCTTATCATTGCATGATGATGTAGAAATACCAAATAGTTCCAAAGAATTCTTATTGCACCTTTTGTAAGTCAGTGGGCTACGACGACAAATATTGCAGAACTATGGAGATGATGTGGTAAATAACATCAGACACATACAGGGTACATTATTAAATGATGACTGGGCAAACAATGCCACAGTTCAATCAAACCCCAGCCCCATACAACACTACGCAACTGCAGTATAATACTGCGCAACAACCCTGCAATAACGTGCAACCATAGTACAGCCCGACACAGCCCCAGTACAATACCGCACACTATAATCAGGCACCATAGTATAAAGAGCCGCGAGGTGATCGCGCATGATATAGAGGAGCATGACGAGCCAGAGGAGGTTTCAGACGTGGTAGAGGACCCGTCACATGTCACAATTACCAACAACTAGGACATTATGCACGTGAATGTCCACTACCACCAGTAACTTGTATGTATTGTTGCACATCAGACCACGATACAGAGGAATGTACAACATTACTAGTAAAGATTTAGGAAAAAAGGAACCAAAACAATCAGAATGTTCAGTGGATTTCAGCCGAAGTAAGGGATGATGAATGGAACATCAACATAGTCACTCATGGAGGAACGAAAAAAGGAAATGACGCAGTTCGACAGGAACCAACACAGAACCAATGTGTAAATAAGAACACCAAACCAAGAAAGCAGTTCGACATGACCAAAGAAAATGAGACTTTTAAGGAAGCTAGACAAGAATTTCAGAAGGCGGACACAACATCGACTTCTACTGCACAACCAGTCAAGGAAGTCTCATAATATGAGATGCCACCATTGCTGGATCATACCAACGAAATGTAACCCAAGGGACAAGTAAGTACTCTCAAAGACTTTTTTCAATCATGTGTGAAAGTGCTAAGTGATCCTTCCTTTGTGAAAATATTAGAAAACATCCTAGAGAAATGTAGCAGCGAAATGGAACAAAAGCTAGAACTGAAAACCGTCAACCACCTACACACAAGAAGAAGAACAAGCAGGGAATTTAGACTAAATTCTAACATTGGGGATTTCAATATGGGAGATATTATACTAGACCTAGGATCGGAAGTGAATGTGCTACCAAAGACCACATGGAAATGCATGGGGGAACCAACATTGGGATACTCAATCGTTCAACTAAATCTAGCAAATCAACATAGAGTCCTACCAATAGGTAGACTGAAAGGAGGGACAATAGATCTGGATGGAGTGCACACTAAAGCAGATTTTGAAGTCATCGAAATAGTATATGGTACAACACCTTACCCGAAATTACTTGGTTTGGGTTGGGCGTTTGACAACCAGGCCATACTTAATCTGAGAACCAGGAAAATGACATTTGAGTCTGGAGACTACAGGGTCATAGCCCCACTAGACCCATCAGAAGGGGAGAGGTTCGTAGAACCCACTTTTCTAGACTTAGAAGAGATTGACCAGTTGTACATAACAACTGCACATGATGAGGATTACGTAAACCCAACTACATACGGGGTACTCAGTTGGCGGAGCATTACTTCATGCACAACAGACTCAGACACCGGGTTAGAAAACTGGTAGTAAAGACTACACGAAGTATCCACAAGAAGATGTGCAAGAATAGACCGCGCAGTAAGATGGATAGGCACAGAAATCAGAGAACCACCCAGTTTCCACGGACTAGATGATTTGGAAACATTCTTGACACAATATGAAGATGAAGTATTAGAGACCCAAAGACTACTAGCACTGGATCTAGCACTAAATGCCACACCCACACGATGGTGGGGCGCACACAAGGAGACAATCACCGATTGGTATCAATGTAAGCAGTTATTGTGCATAAGGTTTGGTGTAGATCGGAAAAACAACAAACAACAGAAGTACGATGGACACAGAGCACCATCGGAGCACTTGGAGGAGTGTAAACCGCTATGGAAAATGATGCCACCAGAGGAATGGACTCATCACTTCATTCATACTTTAGAAGGCATACCAACGAACTGGTATACAGACTAGGAATTGCACAAAGGAACCAAGATATGGACGACACTCCAACAAAACTTTATAGTCACTTTCTCATTCGAGCATGAGAACCCCAACATGGATGCGGCCCTGAAATCGATTAGAGGTGTCATATTCATTAAAGAACCAGATATAGAAACTATCACAGAAGAACAACAACGGAATAAGCAAACAATCAAGGAACTACTGTCATGTTACCATGTATAGGAGGAAGTACCAGACGAAGATGAACCGCGCGATATTTAGATTGAAGAAGTAGAAGGCGAAAGAGACGTGGAAGGACCATCCATAGAATCTGAAGTCATTTCTGCACCAATCAAGGTAAGTAAAGTTAACATTGGAACAACTGAACATCCCAAAATGGCCAGCATTGGAGACTACTGGGATGAGCCAACAATATAAAGCATCACATAGTTGTTGTGGGAATACAACGACCTGTTTCCTACAACCTTTACAAATATGAAAGGTATAGCCGGAGAATTAGGAGAAATGAAAATACCACTAAGATCTGACGTGAGACCTATTAAACAACAACCCTACAAACTAAATCCCATATATAAACGAAAAGTTAAAGAGGAGATCGATTGGATGCTCGAATCCAACATAATCGAACTAGTCGAGGAATCAAAATGGATAAGCCTGATGGTAGTACAGGACAAGAAACAAGGAAGAGGGATTATGATATCCGTCGAATTGAGGAAGTTGAATGATGCATGCCTACACAACCCATTCCCTACACCGTTCATGAATGAAGTACTAGAGAATGTGGGGGGGCACGAAGCTTACTCATTCACTGATGGATTCTCAGGTTACCATTAGATTAAGATAACACAGGAGAATAGACACAAGACCATGTTCACGATGGAATGGGGATCTTATCAATACACAATCATGCCATTCGGATTGAAGAATGCACCCGCCATATTCTCTAGAGTGGTCATTGCAGCATTCAAGGAATTAATCCATCAGTTTCTCAAAGTATACCTGGATGATTGGGTAGTTTACAGTCTATTGAAACACCATGTGGAAGTTTAATGACTAATGTTAGAATGATGCAGACAGTGCTAGATATCACTGAATATCAAGAAATGCATATTTGGAACACCGTTTGGGATACTATTGGGACACATAGTATGAAAACATGGCTTGCTAGCGGATTCGGCAAAAATCCCAGTCATTGTTAACCCACCAGCACCAAAAACAATCCACCAGCTAAGAGCAACGTTAGGACACACAGGATACTACAAGAAATTCGTCAAAGGCTATGCGTAGATCACAACACCAATGGAAAAATTGTTAAGGAAAGATACAAAGTATCAATTGAATGACGAGTGTCAACACGGTCTGGATACCCTAAAGGAAAATATGGTTACTGCACCAATATTAGTATTTCCANTCGTCAAAGGCTATGCGTAGATCACAACACCAATGGAAAAATTGTTAAGGAAAGATACAAAGTATCAATTGAATGACGAGTGTCAACACGGTCTGGATACCCTAAAGGAAAATATGGTTACTGCACCAATATTAGTATTTCCATATTGGGAAAAGACATTCCATGTGCATGTAGATGCATCAGTGATATCACTCGGAGCTATATTAGTGCAACCAGGAGTGGGAGACTTGGATCACCCGATAGCATTTGCAAGCAGAAAATTATCAGACTCAGAACATAATTATAACACGATAGAAAGAGAAGGCCTAGATATGGTTTATGCACTGTAGAAGTTCAAACATTACCTATTGGGACATCACTTTAAAATGTTTACAGATCACTCAACCTTGAAATACCTAGTCAACAAGCCAGTATTGGGGGGGAGAATCTGTCGATGGTTATTGCTATTTTAAAAATTTGACTTTGAGGTAATAGTTGAACCAGGAAAACTGAATGCAGGACTTGACCACCTATCAAGGGTCACAAATGGAGAAGAACCAACGAACTTAGAAGACAACTTTCCAGATGCACAATTATTCTCAGTACAGATTGCTGATGACTACTTCACAGAAATCATCCAGTACTTAAGCACAGGTACTGCGCCACAAGAATATACCACTGCGCAGAAGAAGAACCTAGTAGTCTGTGCAACTGACTATCAACTGATCACCGGACATCTATACAAGATGGGCGCAGATACCATCTTACGAAGGTACATGTTAGAGCATGAACGACCAATAATTTTAGCAGAAGCCCATGAGGGAATGCTAGGAGGGTACCATGCAGGGAAAGCTAATGCACAGAAGGTACTACACGCAAGATTATAGTGGCCAACGATCCACAAAGACTCGAAAGAGTACTGTCAGCGATGTGATGTCTGCCAAAGGGTAGGAAAACCCAACAGAAGGGATGAGATGCCACTACGACCGCAAGTGACATTACATGTATTCGATAAATGGGCAATAGACTTTGTGGGACCAATTAACCCACTAGCCAAAAGAACAGGGGCAAGATACATTATCACCACGACAAAATACTTAACAAGATGGGTGGAAGATGCACCAGTAAAAGATTGTAGCACATAAACAACTGCCCACTTTTTATTTGAATAGATAATTACTAGATTTGGGTGCCCAAAAGATTTGATGAGCGACCAAGGCATGCACTTCATAAACAAAACCATCCAAGCGATGCTTGAAGAGTTTGAAGTTCATCACCAGAAAAGCACATTGTATCATCCACAGACAAATGTCACAGTAGAAGCCTTCAACAAAATTCTGGAAAATGCACTGACAAAGATCTGTAACGTCAACAAAGACGATTGGGACCTTAAAGTACCAGCAGTATTATGGGCGTATAGGACCACATGAAAAAAGTTGACAGGGCACACGCCATTTAAACTAGTCTATGGCCAAGAAGCAATAGTACCATTAGAATTTTTAATACCTAGTCTACGTGTAGCAGCTATCACACAAATGACAGAACAAGGCGCAGTACAAGAAAGACTGAATCAATTACTTTCAATGGAGGAAGACAGAATCTTGGCAGGATTCCATCAACAGGTACAGAAAGCAAGAGACAAAGCTTGGCACGATCAACACATCATGAGGAAAACGTTTAAGGAAGGAGATCTAGTATTGATCTACGATAATAAATCGCTTCAACATCTAGGGAAGCTGAGAATGCATTGGCTAGGACCATACGAGGTCAAATATGTCACAGACGGAGGAGTGGTACAGTTAAGAGATATAATAGGCGCAGAAATCAGAGGAATGATCAATGGGAGCCGACTGAAGCTGTACAAGGACAGTCAACCACCCACCAGGCAGTTAAAAAAAAAAAAAAAAGCGCGCAACACACTAGAGATAGAAAGACTGCATACCGTTTGAAACACGAAGTTAGTAAGGGCAAGGACAACGATCATATCAAAAAGGGAAACAAGCAGGAAAAAGAAAGTCAGTGAAAGTAAGCTGACATAACAACACAAGGTAGAATTAAAGCAAGGCAAGGTTCGATGGGACATCACATTAAACATGCCAACTGGAGACGACAAAGTAGGCGTAATGGCAAGTATGAAACTGCTGTAGATGCATTGAAATCATAGTTATGGTGCATTAATTGCAGAATGGAGAAAGTTTCCTTGACAAGCTTCATGACAAGTCCATACAACACACGAGCACAAAAGCAACTGGTCTATTTGCGAAAGAAGAACAAAGAGAGAGTAATATCATCCAGAACGAACAACAAGAGACCGCAGAACTCACCGAAACTACTCGAACTTAGAAAGCGTGTGACAGTCACCACTATGGCACCAACGAAGCTAGCAGAACCAGTCCAGACAGCCTGACCGACCAGGGTTCAAACTAGGTCACGAGGACCACTGGAGGCAAATGAGAAACAACAACCAGAGATCGTCGATATCGACGACATCCCATCTCTAGAGAAGACACTATTAAATCCTACACCAGTGCTGGAAGATATTCAACAACCACAAGTAGAGGCCATGGAAAATGATACACCAACAATGGCGTAGGCACCTCAGAATGAAGAAGCAGAAACCCAGCAGAAAATACAACCAGAAAGAACTGAAGCAACAATGGAAACTAACAGGACGACACAAAATCTAGGAGCAGCGGTGAAACCAGACGAGACGCAAGCACCCAACTTAGGTCAATCGGTAGCAGAGACCACTGGCACTACCTGGGCTTGGATAGAATGGATGACAAGGGAACAACCAGGAGTTGCTGGAACTTCAAACCAACCACCACAGTAGGAAGACAAAGTTCAGATACCGAGCTCGCCTTGTAGGAAACCGACAACAAAAATTGTGCTACCACGCATACTAGAGGGAGTACAAGTAGACCCACAACTAATAAGTCACTTCGGGAAGCTCAAGTATTCCGACCACGATGTATCAGATGAAACCAAGTACCCAGAACTTGCGCCACAGGTCTTTATGCAGAAAATAGTTGTGAACCAACTGGGATAAACGATCAGCCAACCACATCAGTGGGTAGCTAGACTAGACAGAACATGAATTTTAGGATTGCTGCAACTACCACACTTCAGAAAAGGCCAACACGTGATGACATGCGTCAAGCAACTGTTAGCAGTCACACATGGAGGGGATATATGGCTGGACAGATCCGTCCCCATAACTATTGAGCTTATCGCGCAGATAACATGACTACCTACTCGGGGTATGGATCCTGCGCTGATCCTGGACGACAAATCCAAGGAAAAACCATTGGTAGAGGAAATTAAGAAGAAATATGGTACCGCCAGGGAACAAGAGGCATTATAGTCAAACCGATTAACAATGCAGTGACACAATTGGGTGAAAAGATGCAAATTGCTAAGAAAATGCCGCAAAGATGAAATACCAACAGGAGTCATCATTGCTGCACCTCAGTGCGCAGAAGGCACCTTCATGAGCTGGGTGCCATATCTATCAAACTTTTTTCAGGTAGATTGCAAAGATGCACAGGACACAGGTATGAAATTTCATTACTCATGGCTGATCACCCTCACAGCCTTCATGGGATGGCGAGAACTAGAATATGTATTCTTTTGTACCAGACCATAGCCAGTAGGAGCAAGATATCGTTTACTAAGATCCGGGCCACAGGCCAAGCATAAGAGGGAGAATGTAATCATATTTGAATAACACCTACGGGAGATATAGGAAGCTATCATCAGAGCATGGAGAATAACACGAGAGGCTATCATGCGATATGGGGACATCGCCAACTTCTAGGCTACACGACAAGCCATGTGGATACAACCAAGGAAGGATCCAGATAAACAGTGGCTACAGATGCGCTACTGCATCACCGAGGGTGATATCGATATGATCATCAATGAATGGCATGATGAATGAAGGATCCCAGTTATATCCAGGGAAGTACCGAGACAAACAACAGAAGGAGAGGCTATGTAGGCAGAAACCCAGCCTCCACAAATCCTAGTGCCCAAGAAACCAAGGACAGGCCAAAGCAAGCTGACTCAGGGAGACCAAGGGTCGAAGCATCTAGGGACCCAGAAGGGAAAGAAAAAGACCACACAACCAACCACCAGACAATAGAAACAGGGTGAGGGAGCGCAGGAAACCGCCCCAAATCCCACCACACAGGAACCATGGGGAGTTAAGAGACCAACTGTGCAGGAAATAGGTGCGCACAAGAAATTGAAGGCACAAATAGCATCACCGGACTATACAATCATGGAGGATGATGGAGATATGATCTCCAGAATGGTCTAGGATTGCCTCACAGAAGATTTCGATCACGCAGCACATCACAGGGACAAACTATAGAAAGAGTTGGTAGAAACAGGACAGCTCCTCAAGAAACTTAGGGAAGCCTAGCAAGAAAGTAGTAGTAGAGGCGTGGAGCCATCGACAACATAGACCAAAGAAAGAGTGGAGGTAGAAGAGTGAGACCCAGTTCTTCCAATGCCCCACACACATGAAACGGTCTACATAAAACCTAACATGATGCGGATAGACGAAATCGTGGGACAGACACCACTAAAGGATTTGGACCACATCCAATTGGTCTTGACATGGATGCCATCAAGGGAACTATACAAATTTTAGGTTAGCGTCGACCACAAGATGCAGTCTTGAGCACATAAAAACTTAGTCGAGCTACATCGAGCAACAAAGAAGTGGGAAGCACTGGAAACAGTTTGTACGTAGGACAAATCTAAAACTCAAGAGGAGAAGGAACACATAAATGAACTGGAACGTAGAGTGGAAGAAATCTTTGGGAAACTTCCAAGCACTGCGCAAGGAAATGAACTCCCAACAACAGAAAAGATCAACCAGATTGCACAGGAAATTGATTGATATCAGAAGGAGATCGAGAATCTCTGGGAACAGATTAGACCAACAACTCCACCAGTAGTGAAGGAGCAAAGGAAGTAGGAAGCAACAATGCAACTGTAGGAGATAGAAAAATAGGTTAGCATGACAATTGACTTATTCAATAGAGCAACACAACTTTGGACAAGACTGGAAGAGGATCCACAGGTCCAACACTGGGACAAGTAAGAGGAGAGGATCAATGCAATGATCCAAGAACTCAAGCAGTGACAGAAGACCATACCAATTCCATAACGAGTTAAGGTAACAAAAGAGCTGAAGAAGATGTAGACAAAACTTATCACTGTGCAAACATGGAAACATGAGTGTCAGGCTCAAATAGAACCACTGCAGGAACGAGTAGCAGAAGTACTCGCATAGGCAGAAGGATCCAGAACACATATAGCATAGACCTAGCTAGAATGTGCAGGATTGATGAGCGCCGAAGTGGCAGTTTAGATAGTCGACACCATCAAGGAGAAGATCGCGCAGGCACTGACAAAAGCAACAAAATTACAGGAAAAGTTCCAGACGATCACCTAGGAGATCAAGGAAGCACATAAAGGTTAGGTGACTCGGGACAAGTCGCATGTCAGTGTTGGGGGCCTGTTGGCACTAGGGAAAAATGGAAAGAAGGACGATCATGGGAAAGAAAGCGTTCAGAAACTAAAGTAACAACTGGTGAAAGAACAACACGCGTGAATGCAAGAAAGCGTGCACAAGGAAAGCGACAACTGGAGGAAGAAAAACACGTGCATGGGAGGAAGACCTAACATTGATAGGGTTAGGTTTTTGATAATAGATTGTAAATGGTTGAAGAGCCCAAAATGTATAAATATAGATACAAAGGTATCATATAAAGTTGTTGGTTGATTTGGGTTTTTAGATAGTAAGTTGTTGTTATTTGTTACTAGTCCTGAGGATTGTAGCTACGCATGAGCGAATGCGATATGTACTGGTTTTGACTGTGTGAACCAATTTTGTAAGCTGTTGAGCAAAGGGGAGAAGAGGGAAGACAAATCTGAGGATTGGATTGCAATATGTAGAGCCTGGTGCGATCTAGTTCGCCTCATATAGATCTTATCCTCGAAAGAGAAATTGTAAGCGCGCGACGCTAGAAATGCAGAACTACCATAATAAAAGAGCCAAGAGACAAATCTTTATGGACGTATCCCAGGAGGGGGTGAACCACAGTAATATCTGTGTAATGTGATGAATGCATGTATCTCTTTACTTTCTTTCAACAGTTAATTGGTATGATTGATGAATGGGTTAATATACAATTATGAATTATGTTTATGTTGTTGGGAAATAAACTGTGAAATATACGTATGCGACCATGAGGAATAAGTAAATTACAATCCCAGCTCGTGGTATATGGCTTTGATTCCTGAACCCCTATCTCATACTCAATCTCGGGCTATAAACACCTAAGTCTTACAACCACCCATTTAAAGCTATCTCAGGTGAGACTGCGTAGTGCGTCCTGTGTACTGTGTTTCCTTCTGGTTTACTAGAGGGGTCGATAGTTTTAGAGACTTTGTTGGAAACCCAAATGACATGAACCCTGGGTCAATAACTCAGATAGACTAGTAGAGTGAACCCACTAGGAAAGAATTACAAACATCCCTTCACAACCTTTCACAAGTCCTTTCACATGTATGTGACTTTCTCTTCTACATCCTGTAGATATCCTCGCTTTCCTTCACTACAACCCACGTACATCTGCACCCTGGTGACCTCCAACTCATATATACCTCAAAAACTAGGGTTACTCAAGATTGCTGCAACCCCAAGACTTTCACCTTCAACCTTCCTTCCTAACCTCAGAAAAATGTCATCACAAACTTGCCAAAATATCATAATACTAAACTATAAAAAACACTAGATAGATATTCAATTGTAGGTGTGTGTACTTATGAGAGACTCCTTGAGGTGTTTATATACTAATTCTAGGTAACCTCTTTCCTTATTTTAGGGGTTTCTTGTTAAACCACTTTACCCTTTCACCAAGACTTGTAACCAACTAGGGCTTCTTGGCCACTCTTCGGGGCTTCCAAATTTACAAGGCCATATCTCCCTAACCATGAGGAACCACATGGCGTTCCACATGTCATCGGAAATGGAATGACATGTACTATCCATCTATGATAGTCTTACCTACAATTTCACTGTCCTTTATGTCCTTATTCATTAATCAAATTCGGGTCCCATAACCACACATCTAGGGCTACATGTAGACTTCATCAAATGTATCCAACTAACTCATCATCAATCTCATTTATACAAATGTTAATCAACAGTCCAACATCTCTAGACCTCTCCAAGGGTTGACATCAATCTCTAAGGGTTCACATCAATCTCCAAAATCACTCTCCAAGGGTTGACATCAATGAAAACCAACTGTCCAAACCAACTGTCCAACATACATCAAACTTCCTACTGCATTAACGTACGATACATGAGACATATATTCCTTTTATTCATCATAACTAGGACATAAACTTGAATAAATCTTGAAATGGGAAGCCAAAGAGATTTTTACTAGTTTCACATTATTCATATCGAATCTCATAAGTATTTTCTCCACATACTTATGTTGTGATAACCACAACTTACCATTTTTCATGTCTTTGTTTATCTCCATGCCCAAGATTTGTTTTGTTGCTTCTAGATCCTTCATATCAAACATCCTATCCAACTGAGCCTTGAACCTATTGATTTCAACCATTATTTTTCTTGCTACAAGCATGTCGTCAACATATAACACCAAAATAATGAAATGCCATTTTCCAACTTTTTAAGTTAAACACAATGATCATAATCACTTCTTGTAAAATTTTGGCTCACCATGAAGGAATCAAACTTCTTGTACCATTGCCCAAGAGACCTCCTTAGGCCATACAATGACTTCTTGAGTTTGCAAACAAACCTTTTATTGCGATCCTGGACAAACCCTTCTGATTGTTCCATATATATTTCCTCATCCAAATATCCATGTAAAAATGTTGTTTTAACATCTAGTTGTTCTAACTCAAGATCAAGTAAAGAAACTAGTGCTAACACAACACGAATTGAAACAAGCTTAACAACTAGTGAAAAAAAATCATGGAAATCAATACCTTCCTTTTGAGAATACCCTTTTTCTACCAGTCTAGTTTTGTACCTCTCAACTTTATCATCAACACCCTTTTTGAGTTTGTATACCCACTTGCAACCAACAACCTTCTCGTCATTTGGAAGTTCTACTAGGTCCCATGTTTTATTCCTCTCTAAGGCATCCGATTTTTCTTTCATAGTTTCTTTCCATTTATCACTTTCAGTACCATCCATCACCTCCTGATTACAACTAGGTTCCCCATCATTATAAATCAAAGCCACATATGAAACATAATCTTCATACCTTGTAGGAGGATTTCTGACCCATGCAGATCTATTTAGAGATGGTTGAGGCATATCCACATTTTCCTTGATATTTTCTACATCCTCATATTCTTCCTCCAAAAATTTTTCATGCTCCTTCTTTTCTGAGGATGGTTGAGCCTCCAACTAAATTTTTTGAGTTTGTAGTACCTGTTCTTGTCTCATTTCAACATCTACCATATCTGATTTTATGAGTGAGGATTCATCAAATACTACATCTCTGCTTATGATGAGTTTGTGGGAAGTAGGATCCCACAATATGTATCCCTTAACTCCATCACCATAACCGACAAATACATATTTGTTTGATCTAGGATCTAACTTAGAACATTGATATTTATAAATAAGAGCATAAGCATCACAACCAAATATTCTCAAATTTGAATAATCACACGAATGACCTGTCCATACCTCTTCTGGAATATTACAGTTTATTGCAGTTGATGGTGATCGATTTACTAGATAGCATGTTGTAATGATTTCTTCTACCCACAATTCCTATTGCAACTTGGCATTACTGAGTATGCTCCTTGCTCTCTCTAGAAGAGTCTTATTCATGCATTCAACAACACCATTTTGCTGAGGAGTATAGACCATGGTTTTATGTCTTTCGATCCCAACTTCCTTGCAATAGTTTTCAAATTCCAAAGATGTGAACTCACCTCCATTATCTGTTCTTAAACACTTGATTGACCTGTCAGTGCTCTTTTCAACCAAATCTCTAAATTGCTTAAAAGCATTAAATACATCAACTTTTCTTTTAAGTAAATAGATCCACACCTTTCTAGAGTAATCATCTATAAATGTTACAAAATATGAAGATCCTCCAAAATAAACTGTAGGGGATGGTCCCCAAACATCTGAATGAATGTAATCAATGATACCTTTACTTATATGTCTTCCTGTTTTAAACTTCTATCTACACTGTTTTCCAAAAACACAATGCTCGTAGAAATTCAAATTCAGAGATTTTAAGCTTGGAAGCAACTTACAGTCTACCAATACCTTAATCCCTTTCTTGCTCATATGACCCAAACGTTGATGCCATAAACGAGTATAGTCACTTGCACTTTCATATCCTAACGCTGCTTGATCTGATTTAGTTCTTCTTTCTAGCTGATAAAGATTCTCGACCCTTTTAGCCTTCATGACTACTAAGATGCCTTTGGACACCTTCAATACTCCACCTTGAACTATACATTTATAACCACTAGAATCTAGAGCTCCCAACAATATTAAGTTTTTTCTAAGCTTAGGTACATGCCTCACATCTTTCAACATTCTTACAATACCACCATACAGTTTAACCTTGATACTACCAATCCCAATAATTTTACAAGAAATATCATTTTTCATAAAAACAACACTATCATCTATAGATTGGTAAGTTGAGAACCAAGTCCTATGAAGACACATATGATAAGAAGCACCAGAGTCTATAAACCAATCCCAATGATGCTGTGAAACATTACAAGTAGATAATAACTCATCAACCATACCTGAAGACGAACTTGTTGCAGTTGAATTCACTTCCTTTGTGGAGTTCTCTTTGGATGCTTGTTGTCTTTTTCAACAATCCTTCTTGAAATACCCGGATTTTCCACAGAACCAACATTTTAGCTTACCCTTCTTGCCTTTTGACTTAGATCTTGTTGTACCTCACTAATTCTGCCCTCTTTCTTTAGATTGACCCCTAGCCACCATTGCCTATGATGTTGAGGTTTCTTGACTGGATTTTCTGCTAATCTCCTCAGTCAACAAAGCTCCCACAAAAATATCATAATCAATGGTGTCTGTTGTGCTAAACCACATAGATGTGAGTAAATGATCCCAAGATTCAAGTAATGAACACAAGCTTACCAACGATAGGCCAATAAGTATTGTCCCTGCTCCAAATTTATCCTTGTCTTGTTTTCTGTAGCTACCAATTGAGTTTTGATACTACTTAAACCACTTGTTGGGCAACTGAAGCTTAAATTTAACAAGATAATTTAATGGTAAATGATAATAATAACAATCACACACAAATAACATACTTACAGACTTACAATCATTTCCTCACATTCATCTCACTCTTTGCATTTGCCTTTAAAAACATATATAAATATATGGTATCTATCAAACAGTTACACAAATTAATCTCAAACTGATCAAACAACTACACAAACTGACTACAAATTAAGGGTTGCAATAGAAGGAGAATTTATCTTTTGATACCTTTGATAAATTTCTGGAAGGTTTGTGATGAATTTACGTGAGCACTCAAGACAACATGGACATATATAAATAAGTATCCATTATGGAGCTTCAGTTAGGTTCTTTATCTCCCAACACAACCCGGAAAAAATATCTGGTATTCCAAACAACCTGTAAAAAACAATCAAATTCAAATTTGAATTATATAAGTATGAGCACAAACTGTTTTGGTTTGCGGGTAAATTTCTCATATCATATATATTGTTCCTTCTTGATATGTGAAATTATTTTGAAGTTTTGAGAATATTTGTCAGCGCGTAGATTCGGGGCATTCAATGAGCCTGGACCAAAAGTAAATTGTTTGACTTTTCTCTATACTGGTTGGATGTTCCTAACATACAGTTCAGATACTAGATGTACATTTGTAATTTGCAGACCAAAACTAATTTTCAAAATTTCATATTGCTTAGGTCCATTTTTCTATTTGCCCTCTTTGATCCACATCATATCAATAATTCAAATACAAGCGGATCAAAGAGGGCAATTAGAAGAAGAAAACAAATAAACTTGGTTCATCAAATGAGATCGATGACATAAGGATCAATCCACACTAAATATTCAATATCAAGCAATGACGTGAAAAAAAAATGGGGTCTCATGACTAAGAAGATGATGAGGTTTGACAAGATTTATTGGGAAAACAAAGTGCATGGAAAAAAATACTTTGAGATAAAATCCACTCAAAACATAGGAGTTAATAGGCTTAACCAATGAGCAACATTTTAATATTTTGAAAAACAATTCTAGAGTTTTTTGCATTTATTTGTATGCCAAAGATAAGACCCAAAACCAAGAGTAGGTATAACAATCCAATCTATCCAACCAAAAATATGTATAACAATCCAATCTGCCCTAAATTAATCGGGAATGGATCAATTACCTTCCTAGGTAGAAACTTTTTTTTAAAGAATAGTGGTTCCATTCTATTAGAGGTACCAATTCTTGACATCCAAAAAAGTTGTATTAACACACATGCAAGAAAATTTATTGGAAAAATAAATGGGTTAACATTATCACCTAGTAGTGTGTATGGACATTATCACCATAAGTAATGGGGATATGGACAACAATAGTGTGTAAGGAGGTGGTTTTCACTTCGAACACAAATGTAAGGGATTTTGTAACTTAAAATTTCATGATAAAGTGGATATAGAGTCATACTTGGTGGTCCTTAGTTATATGAGTATTGTGAAGTCTTTATATAAAGGTGGTTATCCACAAGTTCACTCAATAATTTTGGTCCCTTCTAGATTTGTATCTGTATTACGCTAGACTTTATTTATGAAATGAGTTCCAATTGCAAAAACTTATAGAAAACCTGGTTTAATTGAAATTGTTATGAATTTGGATCATGTTACAATAAACAAATATACTAGTAAGTGACTAAAGTATATTTAGGAATCAACATTTATAGAAGTAACAAGATTGTATCTTTTGAAAAATAGGAAACACATGTAAAAAATTGAGATAGACTATGAAAGAATCCCATTTAGATGCACGATTTTTTATCTAGATAATTTTTGTTATCTTGAAGAATAAGAAGCAATTGAAAGGAGAGTGGTTAGTGGGATCAAGGGTGAATGTGCCTACTCAAACTACTTCTACAAGGAAGAATGCCAAAACTCTAGTGACTTTGAAAGGTAGGGTGGGTTTAGTTGATCGTTGTAATAAAGAAAACATGGGCCCACTCCTCATATGTAAAATAATCATAGTTAGATCATGATGCAATCTATAAAGGAAGACTCATAACAAAAAGGGATATGCCATGTAGTGGCTAGTCCCTACCTAAAATATTAAAATTGGAAATAGAAAAATGATTGCCAAGGAAACCAAAGTTAAGTGAGTCTAGTTGCCTTTTCAAGGTGTTGTTGATGCTTTCCTAATGTAGTGGGATTTAATGACAAGTTTTTTACACAGAAATATAGGGAAAACTTATTAATTTTTCCCCAATATCTCCCCCCCACCCCATGTGCATATTGTGTAGAGGTAACGTAGGAAGTTGGATATTACTAGATGTTCAAGAACCCAAGAAGCTTGTTGGAATAGTTGCAACATTAACTACAATTACAATAATTGAGGATTACAAATAAAGAGCATGCAGAAGGTCTCTATATGGGAAGAGGAATATACAAAGGTTACTTCGTGCCTTAACTTGTTTAATATGAAAAGTTTCTATAACAAATCTCATGGATTGATTTTGAATGTCATATGTCTTATTTACGACTTGAGCAATAAATATTACATAGTATACTAGGTTCTTTCACATTTGACAGTGTCAAATAAACATTTATGTAACCCACTATACATTAATAACCCTATCAAGGTAGGTATATATTATTCAATATTCTCTTGATTGTGTATTAAATTTACTATTGACTAAAAACATGTTTCTAAGTATCCTAAGTTTTAAAAAACTAACAACAATTTAGGTGTATAGTGTATGAAACGTTAATATCTTGATCTAATAGTTGTAATTTCCCTTAGCAGAAGTTCAACCAAAATATGTCACATTGGATGACCAAGATGAAGCGTAATAAACTCAAATTATATGATCAACATGAACTCTATTTTTTACTATGTAGTTGCTTCGATAAATTATGTATGAAAATATGTTATATTTGGAATAAACATGCCATTAATGAAACTATGATCTATTTGGAATAAATGGGTACTTTATTAGTGAGTTCTATTATTAGTCCCTCTATCCTTATCGACAAACAAATGGTAGATGATGTCTTCATACCATTTCCCATGTTTACATACATCAAAGTTCAAGTAATTAAATTAGTTTATTTTTCCGATTTTGTAAAAGTTGTGGCAACATTAGGGATTGACATATATGTGTTCTAAAATATAGATAGTCAGTTTAGATCTTTAGAAAAAGTAAAATCTCGTCAAACATCTAGATAGGTGAAGAGAGGAGCCATTGAAAACATTTCGCAAGGAAATACAAAGAATGTCTCCACAATGTCGATGCCAAGCCATATAGAAAATGCTCAATCAATTTTCATCATATGATTCATCTATGGATTTTGATTTTTAGGAGGATGCACCACTTAATCAATGAAACCTTGACTACTATACAAATAGAATGGAAGAGAAGAGGATGAGGAGCATCATACCTCCTGAATACCTACAACATCCACCGACATCCTAAAGAAAATCTCACAAAGGTGGCCTCTTTCCTTAAAAAAAAACCCATAATTGGTATATTGGCTTTATTTATTTATTTAGTTAATTACAAGAGGTGATCTGATACCTTATCTATAATGATCCAGATATCGGGTTGCACGGTGATGACATGAAAGATTCCTATCCATCATCGAAGAAAGAGGGGTGGGTCATTTGTAAGATAATATTTGAAAAATAGAGGGGAAGAGATATCAATTCGCACGCCAGAAAACAAAGCTATGCATGAGTGCTTAACAAGCTAGCCAACAAGCAAAGCTACATGTGAGAAAGCTACGAGGGGTATGAGAACTTCCATCAAGAAAGAAAGCAAAGCATAGCGACTTTTGCTTCATAATGGAGTGTTTGGTTCTCCCTTAACTACAAGCTAGTAAAGGTGCTTGTAGGGGTCTTCATTAGAGAAATTGTCCTTTCGACTTACTTGTCCTGATTAACCTAAATTGGGAAAATCATGTTGTGTCTCTTTTTTTTGGGTACAATAGGAAATTGAATCCATATTGACTATTCAATTCTATAATCCAAAATATGTTCATAAGCAAAGATGTCATCGTCGATGAGATTCAATATAAAAAACTAGTAATTGTCCAACAACTTCTCCCAGATAAAAAAATTCAACCCAATAGATATTGAATAAAAGAAGCGAGATCTCTCTTATTTACATTGGGAGGAGCTTGAGGCCAAATCAAAAACTTACAACCACCTCTTCCTATGACTTCTCATATTTTATGTGCTTGTGTTGATGCAATGACTTAGAAGTTGTGACGGTAGATGAGATAGATGTTCCCAAGTGAATCTCTTTGTTGGTGCTCCATGCATTGTAAGAAAAACAATACAAAAAACACTAAGGCCAAAGAAAACAATGTAGACCCTATAATTTGTTACTTATTCATTTCCTTATAAAAACTATAATAGATGAATTTAATCAAAGAAATAGCTATAAAATGAAATTTGGTGAGGTCTTTGCCTACTGATTGATTAATGAAGTTTTGTTAAATTCACAAGATTCATGCTTGCTTTCTTTTGATATTTACAGTAGCTTTACCACTTGTGTAGCATCCCGGGCATGGCAAGGGCATTAACTTATTTAATCATCTGCCTTGTGGGCACAGATGACCGATAATAATAACTCAATAGAGAACCATGAATGACACAAGTATTATTATGCTAATTATTGAAGATGAATGCCTATAAATATGTACAAGATATGAAGGATCAAGTAAAACAAGCGATGGAGGATTGGATGAAACAAACAATGGAGGATGAAGTGGTGGGTCCATGCAACCTGTTGAGTAAACCACCCTTCCCAAAAACCTGCATGGATAGTAGTTGAGTTAATAGCAGAAGCAAATAAGGCTGCATGGCAGTATATACCTGCTGCTATGCAGGAATTTAGAGCAACTTAGTCATGAAAAGAGCCTCAAAATGTTTAGGAATTCAAAGAATTTCAGTGGGAAGACCATGTGCACTGGTCAATAACCTCTTGAAGAGATATCGCCCAACAAAATGTGTCGATGCAAGCTAGAGGAAGACTATAGGCGAAAACCTTGGCCTGAAGGCGAAGATCAAACTTTGACCAGTTAACTAAGTGTTAAGTGATGTGCTCTATTTGTCGTCGAATTCTCTGTCATCGAGCATTGTATAACTAGATCGAAAAAATAAAATTTTGTTTACATGCTACAAAGTGAGGTCTGGTACCCAATCTACCGATCGGCCTCATCACCAATTGATTTCACATTCCTTGAGGGACTCAGTGGCCTGATCTCCAGCCACGTCGACCGAGTTCTTTCTAAGCAAAGGGACCGATCCACAAGTTCCATTGAGGTTCGGGCGCGACTGTCCTTGGAACGAGTTTTGGTTGCTACCATTTGGCGTTTGGCAAGTCATGCACTTAGTTTCCCAACAACTCACTTCGGTTACTACTTGATCTAAATACTGCACCATTTTAAAATCAGAGTTTAGTGGAAAATAATGATTTGGGCGCATAATAAATCAATTTAATATTAAATAAATAAACAATGGGGAAGAAAGACAGGTTAAATTAAACTAACAACGAGAAATAATAGATCAGAGCATGAGCTATACGTACCTGGAATTGGAGTTGAAAATTGATTTCGTTTGAATAGTTTAACCGCCTCGACATGATTTGGATAGAGCGCTTTTATTTGGTTTGATAAGAAAAACAACCTTAGCCCCTTCACTTCAATATGATTTGGATGAGTGATTTGTCGAAATGGTTGAAAAATAGATCATGCTCACCGTCCAAACCTCGACGTTGTTATATATATATATATATATATATATATATAGATGGAGGGGGGATTTACTCCGGAATATGACATCAAGGGCTTGTCTTTTCTTGAACAACCTCTCTTTGGATATCACTACAACCATCACTCAGGACCGCAACAAAACAAAGAGAGTGTTCTTTCATATCATTTATATCTAATGTAGCAGGGTATCAAAGCGATAGAAAATGGCTTGGGACTAATAGAAAAATGAGCAATTCCATGTCCACACCAACACAATTTCTATTTCTTTCAAGAGCTCTAAGAAATTCCTTGGCAAATCAAAAACCTCCTTCCGAGCCATAATCTATAATATATGGCCTTAACTTCCAATAAGGGACTTTACCATACATCCAATGTTCACTTTGACTTTACTATACATCCATTGTTACTCACCCTTAACCTCCAATATAAGAGGCAATTGTAAGGGGTCAATTTGTCTTTACCATGCATCCAATTTGCCACTTATCAAGTAAAGCTATAACTAAACAAGTACTCTACCTCCAATTGAGGTATACCCACTTTGAGTTTACAATGCATACATTCAATGTTCACTTAGTAAATAAATATTCGTTGTGACCAAAATATTTCGTAATTTAGAGACTCTCCAAATATTCACTATGACTAATTAACTAGTCAATTATGTTATTTTAACTAGTCAATTATACTATTTTTAGAGACATGAGATAATATTGGTCAATTATACTATTTTTAGATACATGAGATAATATGAGGGTGAGGGTGGGGGTGGTGGGGAATATAAAGTAAAACATAATATATTTTACTCTATATCCTCCTCCTACCCTCACCCTCATCTATGCGGGTGGGGGTGTAGGGGAATATAGAGTAAACCATTATATGTTTTACTCTATATTCCCCTCCACCGCCACCTTCATATATGGGGGTGGGCGGAGGATATAGAGTAAAATATATTATGTTTTACTTTACATGGTGAGTGAAGTGATCATTTAACTATGGTCTCTAGCAGTTGCTGTAGGACAGTAAGACAACCATTAAAGCCGAAGGAAGACGTGGAGTGTTGCATAGTCCTTTTCCCATAGTAAGTTCAATCTTACCACTTACTATATTTACTTGCCTATAATCTTAAGTATATTATCAGAAGTTGCAGTAGCAGATGATGGCTTCGCAGAATAGCAAATCTTCTTATGATCTTTCAACAGATGTTAAGTATAAGCCTAGTAAATGGTACAAACATTTCTTAAGTCAGTCTTCTTCATCTACGTCTCTTTATAATACTAGACTAGTTGCTCAAGAATATGAGCCCGATGTTAACTGGCGTATGCCAGAAATAGAACCGTCTAAAATATATGATTTACCTATGTTTAAATTCCGTGCCTCCACACTCATCCGTTATTGTTCTCATAATGTGCCTTTGTCCCTTGGGCAATCTGTCTATCAAATTCCTTTAATACAACAATCTGATATAGATTGGGGCATTGAACATGGCTTTAAATATGTCCATCTTGGTTTAATACAGTTCGGAATCAATCCTTTAGTCCGACCTGGCCTTAATACCTCTGTTCTTAATTGTATAATAGATTCTTGGCATAATCATTTCTCAGATGCTCTAATCTCTGGATTTCAAGCTCCCTTACATAATGGCCCTGTTTGGTCATCTGCTCTTCCTAGATTTCAAGTGTCTCTCACCGACCCTTATATTTCTACTCTTCGACAAGCCTGTGTCCAGTTCTCTGGTTTTGACATGGCTGAAACTTCTGATATTGCCCAGCTTCCTACAACCACTTGTCTCCGTTTTGTCTCCACAACAATGCCAACACTTAATCCTAAATTACTCCAACGCGCTACCTCAGAAAGTGTGGTGGTTGGTCCCGGTAATGTCTCCCATCTTACATTAGGTTTTGCTAAGCTTTCTGCAGTTGAAGAATGGTCAGCAGACTATAAGCCTATTTCATCCAGAATCAGTCCCCCTATGGCTCAGAAGTTAAAAATTGAACAAAATGCTTTTGGAAGAAATGTATTGAAAATAGGAAGATCCCAGAGCACAAGAATCCAAGATCTAGAAAGACAAATGTCTTCACTATCTGCAAACATCTCTGAGGCTGCAGCTAGAAAATCTTATTCCTCTACAAGATCTTTATCCTCTTCAACTTCTTTCTCTAAAGCCCCTGTATATTCTCCCAAACCCAACAGATCTGCTTTAGATGATCATTTGTTAACACACCAAAAGGGATCCAAAAATTGTTACTTTTGTCAAAAGAAAATCCTTACTCAAGAAAAATCTTCTAACCTATCTGAAGAACCCAGCATAACCCATGTGTCGTCTGCTCCAAAGACTTTTAGGACATTTCAGTCTAAATCTGAACATAATGGTCAGCATTCCAATTGTCCCGAATGTCTAGATATTGCAATCTCCCTGATTAAAATGATGACCAATCCATTACCCAGAGGAGATAAGGATAAAAATGCTACACTTCCTCATAGGAATCTAGGACCTGGGAATCATACTCCCTCATTCAAAAATAACCTTGTAGCAGATTTAGATTTTATCCAGTACAGAAAAGCAGAGGCAGAAAAATCTCAAGATATTGTGAGATTGCAGAATTATGCAAATTACCAGTCTGTATGTCTAGCACAGAACATTGATGATATAGCTCAAGATGTAATACAGACAAAAATACATATGAATGGTTTACACTCTAAAATAGATAACTTGGAGCATAATCAAGAACATCTAAAGGCTACCCTTGTCTAGATTCTTGATAAGTTAGAAACAATTCAGACTGCAGTTCAAAGTCTAAAAGATTCTTTAGAGCAGGAGCAAGAATCCTCTTCTCCTATTAAATTTGATGATTTAGAAAAACATGCTTCTTACCATTGGTTTGGTGCTTCTTCATCTAGCAAAGGTGAACCAAAACAACTGACTCTAAAACAGTTAGCTACTGAAGTTCCTAATCCAGTTTTAGCAAGAATTGCTGAAGTCTTAATTATAGCTACTGAGAAGATAGAGTTAGTAAAAGGCCAATCATCTTCTTTGGAAGAAGAAATCCTGAAAGCACACCAAACAACTACATCCCTAGTTCCATACATTAAAGGGATAGAAGAAGCAGAAAGTTCTACTACTCATGCACCTCGTTCCTTAGATGATGACGCAGGAGGGAATACTTTCCAATCTGCGTGGGAAAAATGGTGTCATGCTAAGTACGGATCCAGTAAGAAAGTCCCTTATGATCCAACCAACTCTAATGAACATGCCTCGTTCAGTAGAGAAAACATAGAGTCTGCACCTATAAGTAACATTAACTGCAGATCAAAAAATGAAATGATGATGATATTTCAGAAATGGTAGGCATGGGCAAAAACCCAAAAGATGATCTTCAAGAATAGAGTAACCTGGCATGAGTTAGCCTTAAGGTTAACTTGGGGATTCATTGGAAATTTAGGCCTCTGGTGGGATAGAGTTAATGAAGAAGATAAGCTAAAAATCATGAATCATGATAATCTTATTGAAGAGCTTATCACAACAATTGTACATGAATTCTATGGAAGCTCTAAAATAGATTCTAACCATTATGCTGATTTATTTATGAATCAACGTCTATGCCATATTTCACAGCTGCCAAAATTCTTGTGCACTATGCAAGATCTGTTGTATAGATCTCCCGACCCAGATAATGTTGCCTACCTAAGAAAATATTTGTTGGCAATGCCTGGACAAATTCCTGACCTTGTTAGAGAACGGCTTGAAGATCTAGATATTGGTATAGAACAATTATCCCTAGCAGGGTTACACAAACATGTGGTTACAGCCCTCCAAAAAGAATGCCTTCGCAGAAAACGAAACAAGTCTGTGAAAAAACAATTAGGGTTTGACCCAAATATTTGTGATATATTTGCTGAAACCTATCATTTTGGTTGTAAATCTCAGAAATCTAAAAAAGACTCATGTAAAAAGGATTGTGGTTGTTTTAAATGCAAACCAAAACCACGAAGATTTACAAAGAAATTTCCCAAAAGGTTCTCCAGAGACAATCCTCCAAAGAGAAAAGCCTATTTTAAGCGCAGGCCCCAGAACTACAAAGCTAAGAAATCTTCTTGCTTTATTTGCAAAAAGCCTGGCCACTGGGCTTCTCTGTGTCTTCTGTGGACAAAGACTAAATGCCAAACAAAAATTATGGATCTATTACAAACTGGTTATGATCCTTCAGAATGGGAATTGGTTGATGCCCGTTCAGATGGTGAATATCTTTCCCTTACTGATAATGATGAGTCTCCACCCCCTGAAACTGACCAAGATGAATGCGCTGATGCTTTTGATTCTGATTTAGATACATCACAGATAACAGAAAATTTGAATTTCCTAGATATCAAGATGATGTCTCCTACCTCAGACCTACCATCCGTTCTCCAACAAAAGTCCGTCCTTCTAGATAAATTGTCCACCCTCACACCCGGACAATTTCAGCTTTTCTAACGGTATACTTCTCAGCTTTCTCTCCTCTATGCCCAAATCACTAAGCTTCAACAACCAAGCATGGTGAATATTCATAATTATACTCCTAAAGATTCCGAGTTTATTCCACCACAGACTAAAACCAACAGAGAAAAAAGTACATTTAGATTTACAGAACCTATGAAAGAAGTACATCTAGCTGATGAAGATTCTTTAGATAATACTATTTTTCATCTAGAAGAATCTGTGAGAGAAAAAGAAGCTATAATAGCAGACTTATGGAAGAGCTTAAAACTACAAAAGGAAGAATTGAACTTTCTTAAGAAAAAAA
>ML798325.1:277901-294245 GCA_009831015.1 Picea engelmannii | reverse complement strand
CCTCATTGCCTTTCTGCTCACCTTACTTGTGTTGTCTGGTCTTCTTCTTTTTATGCTTTGTGCGCTATATCCATTCTCTGCATAGTTCCTCTTCTGTGCTATTTAGCTGTTGTACTCCCCTCCTTCTTCACACCTGAATCATCTTAAACAACAATCACAACAACCTCCAATGACAACAACAAATCTTCTCTGTACCGTGTATTTATAGCTTCTGTGCACCTTGTGCATGCAGTATTCGCAATGACTCTGCATGCTGACTCTGCACCAATATCCTCCATCTCTCGAGTGCTCTGTTTGATCATCATCGTGATTCTTCAGCTTCTCTGGTGGTTCACCCCACGTGTCTAGCATTACTGTATGTTATACTGATATTCCTCAGTCTCTCTGGTAGTTTAAGACTCTTCGTCTTCTCTAAGACAGTCAAACTCTTGATCTTCATCGAACCTGATCGACGGTTCATGATCTCATCATGATCTCGCATCTTGCTGTTCCTTCGTTGGAGATTTTCGTCACTCCAAGTCGCGATAGGCGAGACTCTTAGATCAACGGTCCACCTCTTTTAATGTATTGACGGTCTGGATCATTTCGTGATCTCGCATCTCGCTGATCCGAAGATGGAGGTTCTCGTCACTCCCAGTCACGATGGGCGAAGCTCCTAGATGGAGCTCAGATCAATGGTCCACGTTCTTGGTGATCCGACGGTCTCGATCTTCTCGCAATATTGCATCTCGCGATTCTTGTGATGGAGGTTCTCATCACTCCAAGTCGCGATAGGGGAGGCTCCGAGATGGAGCTCAGATCAACGGTCCTGATCATTTCTGGATCTGACGGTCTAGATTCACTCGTGATTTCGCATATCAAGAAATCGGGATTCTCGTTGCATTGTGTTCTTTGCCTCATGAATTCGCGATCCCCGAAACTCCGATATAGACTTGAATCAATGGTCTAGATGCGATATTTATTCAATGGCTGTGATTAAATTGCAAAATTTCTCATCGCAAAATCGACATTCCTGATGTCAAGTGACTTTGTCATTTCAAAGTCGCGATTCGCGAAACTGCGATGTGGAGTTTGATCAACGGTTCAGATCAACCTAGATCTCGACGGATTAGATTAGATCGCAACTTTGCACATCGTGATTACACCCACTTTTCCTTGTACTTTAAAAAATGTGCAGGTTATCCTTGATCCGACGATGGTCGGGTCTTGCGCTTGGATCTAACGACTGAGCTCTGTCCTCCTCTTTAGTGCACTCGTCTTGTCTTCATTTAGATCTGACATCCCTCATTCTTTCAGGAAATTTGAATGGGATCCAACGGCTGTGGATCTCTGTCTTCCTTCTCCTTTGCAAACTCTTGTATCTTGAGCTTTTCTGTGTGCGTTTTCCTCAATGCTGTTCCTCCTGAACTTTCACATCTGAATCCCCAAGGGATATTATCCTTCTTATCCTGCCATCTCCACTGTTGTACTTGCCATCAATGAAAAGCATACGCTACTTGGTAAACGATTGCCAACAATATAGTACTGGCATCCAGATGTAGAGGATTTCATGCTAGAGGGTCAATCATTGACTCTGATGACAGAGGAAATTTATTTTTTGACCAACCTCTCCAGGAGGGGGAAACCAGTCAACTTGAGGAACTTTCCTCCAGGACCATATAACATAGAGGACTATATTGGGATGTATTGTGAGGTTGGTACTAAGAAAGTAGGATCTGCGGTGCCCATACATAATATCACTAGCCTCAGTCTTTGGATAGTACTTTTCATGATCAGGCCAATCATGGGATCTGCAACACTTCACCAGCCTTCTCGTTCATAGATGCATTGTGAAGTTCAGTATGTAGATTCCACTATTATTTAATGGAGCACTACAATGCTCACATGAATGAAGAAACAACTAACCAACTATCGAAGAATAACAAATAAGAAATTTGGGTTTGAGACTGTATTGTGCGCTTTCTTTTTCAAGAGAGTGCCAAGCCTTAGCCCGAGGGAGACAGTGCGAGGCCATATTTCCTCCTTTCCCGCATTGTGCAGGTGGGAAACATTTTTTCCTAGACAGGGTGTGGGGAGAGTCCAGGAGGCATTTGACAATAAATTTTTCGACTGGTGGGCCCATCAGATTCCTACGATTGAGAACTATCCTTATCTAGGGATCCATTTCCTGAGGGATCCTGATATGCCCATGCCCCCTAGTGAGGAGCATGTAGAGATAGGTAAACACACTTTAACTTTATTTAATTTTTAAATTTTTAAATATTATCCTTTTTATGGTAATGTCAAAGTAATAACTCAATGATATCTTACATACATATGTGGGACTAGTGCGACCATATGAGTTCATTGAGACCAGTCATTGTCCTCGAGAAGATGATGAACTGAAAGGAGCAGGAGGACCCCCATCCAGAGAGGTTGAGAAAGTACTACAATGAGTAGAGAGGAACCTAGAAGCTCTCACTCGTACAATGTCGATGGAAGAGATAAAGGACCTTCCCCCGACTATGCAGCCACATGTAGTAGGGGTTCCTAGGACTTGGGTCCAGTTGTTTCAGCGTCTTGAGAATGTTGTATTTTATTATAGTAGGGCCAATAGGCCTAGACCATAGTTAGTATTGGACCACACATGTGTCGATGGCACTTTTTGTACTCTATAGTGAGGGCTTGAGCCCAGTGATGTATACTAGGTCTATTTGAGGCTTTATGGCCCACTTTGTACTCATGGAATTATTTTTTGGGACATACTATTATATATACATATTTTTGTCTCATGGATAAACATTTTATAAATATGTATTTACATGTGTGTGTATATGTGTGTTTTTAGTTTTATGTGTGAGCAACATGCCAATATAATACTTGATTAGCTAACATATCAGTTTGTTGATTAGCTCTCCTAGGAACATGAATATAAGTAATATAATGAAAATAGAGTTCGGAGAGACGTACCCTAAGGAATCATCAGTGAAGGTTGGGATCATAAACACAGTATACCCCATTTAACTAGGACACGACTAGTTGAACATCTAGATAAACCCGAAGGTGAGAAATACGATTTGACAAGGCATCATGTAGTAATTTTATTATGACATTGTACTCGGAAACATAATTGGTAGATTTTAATAAACAAATAACTCAAGAAGGCATCAACTGAACAAAAGGTGAAAAAATCACGCAAGTTGCGAAAGTAAGCCTCTGAGTGTGTTGGCTAGCACCGTCTGCGAACCCAACATAGACCTCTGATTCACTTGACATCTACCTTAGTGAAAAGAAACATAATAAAATACACATCCATAAAACAAAAAGACAAGAATGTATAAATAAATCTATACATATATACAAGAATTCACACTCAGGATACCAATCTAAGCATAATACTTCTTAAGGTAGAGCCCATTTCTAGGCTTTGATAAAGCGTTACCTTCGAAATCAACTAGTTGATGGGCACCCTTTTCTAAAATCTTTTTCACAATGAATGGTCTGAACCACATGGATTTGAACTTGCCTGCCCCCAAGGGATATTTATCTTGGTTATAGACCAAGAAAATATCACCTTCGAAGAAAATCTGAGGGAAGATGGACCGATCATAATGACACTTGACACGTTGTTTGTGAGCCTCATTGGCCAAGACTGCATCTCGATGCTGGTCATCAAGCTTCTCAAGATATAAAAGATTCTCCTCAAGTGGTGTGGTGTCGGGCAATAGTTCCACTACCAACTTAAGAGAAGGGATTTGGCATTCCATAGGAAATACAATGTCCAAACTGTAAACGAGTTGGAAAGGAGAAAAATTGGTAGCAGTCTTGACTAAGGTTCGATAAGCCCAAAGTGCCGAGTATAACATCAAATTCCAATTTTAATTGGCTGAATTGATCGTTCGTTGAATAATAGTCTTGAGAGACTTATTGATAGCCTCGACTTGAACATTCTACTATGGGTAGTAAGGTGATGAATGTTCCTTCTTAAACCCTAGTTTTGATGTTAACTCAGACATAATATTGTTCTGGAAGTGACAACCATGATCGGTGACAATATCCTTCAGAATACCGAATCTAGCTACAATCTGGTTAAAAATGAAAAGTGCGGTCGCTTCCCCATCATTGTTGAAAGTCAACATAGCTTTGACCCACTTAGTAAAGTAGTCTACTACTACGATGATATAGAGATATCCCCTAGCCGAAACTGGGTGGAATGTAATGAAATAAATCCCCCAGTTGGTGAAGGGACCAACAACAATAACTAGGAACATGGGAGCTGGGTGTGCCCACATCTTCTGAGAGAAGATTTGGCATAGGTGACACTTCTTGAACACCAATACACAATATTTTATCAGTGGGGGCCAAAAGTGTCTAGTGCAAAGAATCTTTTGGGTTGTTTCCAACCCAAAAAAGTGACCGCCACATGCTCCTATGTGACAGTCATTTAACACAAGTTCTTCCTCTTTGTGAGTGAGACATCGAAGGAGAATGCAATCCACTCCTCGACGATATAAAGTATTATCGAGGATAAGATAGTTCCACACTTGATGGCATATTCGTCGATGCTCATCGCGAGAAGAATAATATGGGCACTTCAAAGTATGGAGATACATAAGTATATCTCCATACAAAGGGTTCGAAGATGAAATAAGGTAGAGATCCCCATTAATCAATGACTCTTAGAGAAAATTATTACCACTCTTGACTGGAAGTTCCAATATTAGTTCAACAAAGACGAAGGGATTTTTAGATTTCGCTGAAACAAAATCCAAGTCAAATTCTTGCAGAATGACTATCCATCGACTGATTTTCCCGCCGATGACCCATCGTGTTAACACATATTGAAAAGGGTTCATGACAACAATGATGGTGGTCTCGCAAAGTAATATGTAATGATGGAACTGTTGGACAACATGAACAACTGCCAAAGCAAGTTTCTCAACATGTGTGTAGTTGAGTTTCGTTCCTACCAAGCCTCGACTAAGATATTAGATGACATTTTGTTCGAGCGCGTCATCCTGTTGGACTAAGACCATGCCAATAATAGACTTTGTGGAAGCCAAATACAACAATAAATCCTTTCCATAATCTAGAGGAATGAGAAGAGGGGCATACATCAGAGCATGTTTCAATGCTTCAAAAGAGTGTTGAGCCACTTCATCCCAACATAATGGTTACCCTTTTTTCAAGAGACACATAAAACCTTTAGTAATCTCGCCATAGTTTGCAACAAAACGTCGAAGAAAGTTGTATTTTCCTTGTAGAGTTTGAAGCTGGGGGATTGTGCGTGAGGGAGGAAATTGAACTATTTCCTCAACCTTCAGAGGATCAACCATGATCCCTTTAGTTGACATGATAAATCCTAACAAGCATCCCGATGTCACACAAAAACTACACTTGTTGGATTCAAGTGAATACGATAGTAGCGACACCTCTCAAAGATAAGTCGTAAATGGGTGGGATGATTGTGTCTCTTACGAGAACATGATGCCAAATCATCAATATACACTTCAACTATGTGTTTGAGGTCGTGGAAATAAAATGACATGGCTCAATGAAAAGTGGCTCCAACATTCTTAAAGATAAAAGGCATTTTTTAGTACATGAATGTACCCCAAGGACAAATAAATGTCATTTTATGTTGGTCCTCAAGATTGATCTGAATCTGATTGTACTTGGAAAAATCATCCATAAACGAAAATACCTCACAACCTGCACATTCATCGATAATCTGGTCAATGAATGGGTTTGGAAAATTATCTTTCATGCACGCTTTTTTTAGGTCACAAAATTCCATACACACGCGGATCATACCTTATTTTTTGTTGACAGGAACAAGGTCGACACCCATTCCGTCAATTGCACAGGATATATGAAACTAGCCTTGATGAGTTTCTCTACCTCATCCTTGATCATCACTACCTTGCGAGGATTCATCAGGGTATGTTTTGATTTAGTGGTCAACAATATGTGGATCAGTGCATGGAATATCCTCATAAGACTAGGAAAATACGTGGAGAAACTCTTTAAATAATTTATTGTAGATCTGAATCTCTTTGGGAGAACAATTTGCTCTGATGAAGATGTTTTCCATGACATCAAGGGTTCTAGAGATGTCGACAGGAATAGTTCCATCTATACTCACCTTATTTCCCTCATCATAGATTTTTGGCATGGCCATAGGGTTAATAGGACAAGGGGAACCTCCATTCATGGTTGCGATGAACTCTCCTTCCTCTATTCTCTTCATCTCGGGTAAGAAATAAGATCTGTGGTGAATATCATCCCAAGTTTTTTCTGGCCCATTCATTTCCTCTAGGATCACCTCTTAAGAGGGAAAGACTAAGTCCAAAGGGTCATAAGTGGAGAGAGAGTCTTGATCCCAAATAGGCTTGAGAACAGGATCTATCTCCTATGGGGTAGTCAGATCAGGGCTAGCCGAGGCTTGCTAGACAATACTGTACACAACCTCAACAATGGATAAGGGAATTTCCATTCCAGGGTTCTCTATCCCTTTCATCAAAGTCGATGGGGAAGGTAGAATCCACAGGTTGTTAAAGTAACTCATTATAGAAGACGCAACTTGAAAGATCACAACCTTTGGCTGGTCGGGAAAAGCTGAAATAAACTTGACATCATTAGAAGGTGACAGATAATCAAACGTCCCCATGAAATATGGAAACAATGTGACACCTAAGTTAATGGTGCTTGGATGTGGGTTGTCAATCATCAGGACTGTGGATGCCCCCGATGAAGGGTCAGTACGGGAGAAGGATAACTGATAAATGGTTATGATCCTACCTTCTAGAGGAAAACATAAGACCCAAAAAATGGTGGATACAACCGCTGCCATAACGTAGGTCCCACTTTTCCCTAAAAAAATATTGTATTCAAGAGGCACATCGACTACTTCTACTTTGACACACACAATTCTTCCCTTCAATTGCACAGGCAAGGAGGGAATTATGCCATGTGGTATAAAATATAGACCGTCAAATGTGGTTAGCAACGTCGGCAACAAAGACACCTCAAGCTGGCCAATGGCCCTCCAGCATGCCAACGACATCACGCAAGTTGAGGCACCCTCATCAACCATCGTATGGAAAATTTTCCATGTCAATGATTTTTTGGCATACACCAGTACTATATGAAAAGTGTTGGACACACCTACCACACTTAGAGAGGGGGTGAATGAGTGTGGGGATCTTTTTCCCAAACTTCTCTCTTACACAAAACTCTTTAGTTAGCATTCAACATTTTACTCATTACTCATTGTTGTCATTTATAACCAATTAGATGTGAGCACATATAAGCAACATATATCAGCAATATATCATCAACAAGTCATCACCACAAGGAACACACAGAACACGAGATGTATGTACAATTTTATTTTTATTACAGACTACAATCCTTGGGGTTTATCAACAACAATTGAATAGAGTACAACTCTACAAGAGCACCAGCTCTATAATGCAAGACTCAAGTTACACCCTCAGCACCAACTGAGATGAGGCAACAATAATCAATAGATATCAATATGTCTATAGGTACGCGACCAACCAGTAGTGTAGCCCGCATGTGTACGCGCCCTGGCTCACTATATCCCATGTATGCATGCGGCCAATGTATACAAAAACTTGCGTATACCTTTTGAGTTGTTAGGGTTTTTCCTTCAATATCAACTCAGATTCGCTAAAATCAATATATCATTCTCTTTTATCTCTGACTGTCCAATCTGACCACCATCCAGTCACAACATCTCCAAGCTCTCCAATAGCTTTCTCATGCTCCACAATGAATCAATTTGAATGCTATCTCAAACATGTATAAACAACTAGTATACCATATCAATCATGTCACCACTGAATCCAAAGAGTACTTCTCACTCCATCAACCAAATCAACCAAACTGAACCATATCATAGAGGCCATACTAGGAATTCCCTAAGAATTCACAACAAATCAAACAATAGTATCCATCAAGATAATAATTTATGGATACCAGTGTCTTAGTGATAGATCTGAGCCTGTAGAATGCATATTTGGAACCTGCCTCATCATCCAAGAGATTGGCACCAGCTCAAACACAAGTCTTCATCATTCCATCCATCGTACACACCTTATCCTCATACAATCCACGTGTGTATGCACCCTGGCCCATTACAACCTGCGTATATATCAGAAAATAGGGTTTCTGAAGCTCCAAGAATTTTTTCGTCAAGATCTCTGACATTTCTGAACCTTTGATGCATTCATGAGGTCCTCCTCTCGCTTTCTTCCTTAGAATAGATCTTCAATCATGCTCAAGAGATCCACACCAAAGATGCTCTCACAAGAAGCTCTCCATCAATACTCCACAAGATAATATCACAAGAAGCTCTCCATTGATCCACAAAAAGGATGTACATATCACAAGAGATCCTAGCTTCATATTTATACTTTTATCTTCTAGTTCACTTAACCAATTTCTAGGTCACTCAACCTATTTTCCTTATTTTAGGGTTAACCACTTTCCATAAATAGAAAGTTCTCCAATACTTTATCATTTAAATATTCCTTCTTGATTTTGTCACCTTACTTTATCATTTAAATAATGAATTCTTCTTTTAAGTCACTTTGACTTCTTTGAACTTGGGGGCTTCAAGCCTTCATATGGGGGTCCCCCAACTTCATAAGGCCATAACTCTCAAACCGTGAGCAGTTATGTGACATTCCATATACCACCGGAAATGGCATGAAAAGAACTATCCATCTAGGATAGTTTCATCAACAACTTCATTGATCTTCATCTCATTATTCCACATACAAGCATGGGTCCTCCAACCATTATTCTAGGATAACTTAATCCACAAAGCATCTTCCCATGAGGGATTTCACCATAAGGGGACCACTTTGGAGTTCATTCATTTGTGCACCTTATCAATCATGATAAGACAGTAATGAGTCATCTTATCATCAAACAAACTATGCATCATCATGACAACTCATTGATCCATCTTCATCTATGCATCATATCAATTATCCATCTTTATCAATTGGTTTCCACTTTGAAATATATCATTCTCATCAAGGACTATGCATCATATCAATGATCCATCTTTATCAATTGGTTTCCACTTTGACATCTATCATTCTCATCAAGGACTATACATATACAATGTTCATCAATCATCAATCAATCAATCCTTTGACATCAATCAATCACTTGACATCAATCAATCAAACCATTGGAATCGATGACAACATGATCCAACAATATCCCCCTTTGGAATTGATGGAAATACCAAAATTGATGTCAACACCAATTACCAATTATTGATGTCAACATGTAGATAAGGCATGCTCTACAACAATAGTCGATGTGACTATCTCTCCCAAATGTGACTATATCTCCCAATCAATAATCATTAATCACATCAATGTGACTATCTCTCCCCCTTTGACATCAATGAAAAAGGGCCATTTTCCTCTTGGGGTTGCTCCCCCTATCTGAGTGCCTTTGATCTTCCTATGAATAATCTCTCCCCTTTTGAACAAGGGATATCACTTTGATGTGATGCTGAAAATACATCGAACATACTCCCCCTGTGACCATTGCTCCTCCTGGAATTATGCCTCTGTGCTCTTTCTTCAAATATAGGGCTCTTTTCTAGGTATGCATCTGATAAATATCTCCTCCTAGAATCGTGGGAAGAAGAATGAATCCCCCTCTGGGTATGTCTCCCCTATCTTCTCTACAAGATGAACAATGTGCTACCATATAACGATCCTTGGACCTGTTCATGCATCAAACTCATTCCATACCAAGATTCATGAAGCAAAAGATATGTCAACAATGAAATAAAGAATCATGAGAAAAATATCAACCAAGTACATCATGTAAAAATGTGTGCTCATCATGCACAACACCTATGTACATCAATATCATGCAATGTGCTAAAAGATATCATCCATGGAATGTATCAATCATATGCCTCTATCAACATGCCAACAAAAAAAAATGTGGTGAGGAATACAAGTTTTATAATTTGTATGGTCGAAAATGATCATTCCCGAGTTATTAATCTTGGATGCTCCCAAGGAAGAAAAAAATTCTTTCTTCTATGAGGGGAAACTATGGAGGACTTCCTCTATGATTTTGTGCCAGATCCTCTATGATGGAGTAATTCTGAGTAGCTATTCCATTTGGGCTGTGAGAAGCCTTTTTTAACGCACCCTTAGGGATGCAAGTCATCATTTCTCCCATAGTATTCTCAATTTGAAGAGGCGGCAGTGGGTTGGATGCTTCTTTTCCCTTCTCAACATATTCTGGCATTCCATAATTATGAGCCCTAGTCCATATATTAGCTTCGTCTTTCATCATATAAATGTTTTTGGCTCTATTGCTAGAATTAGGCATGAGGAATCCTTCATTACCCCCATACGCATTGGTGGATGAGGAATATTGAGTTAAATGTTTCCCTTGTGGAAAATGGTTGGTTAGCACAGTGGGTTGTTGTTGTGCCAATAACTTTTGGGCTTCCTCAAGCCGAGGAAATTGGTGAGTCAAGTGGTCATCTGTGCAAAGCTTACACGAAAAAATCACCTTTCTCTTTTCATTTTTTCCCTCGCCAACATTATTCATAGCCTTATTATCCCCCTTACCCTTATTGTTTTTATATTTCCTCTTTCCCTCGGTTTGTTGGTTACCCTTGGGATTTTTCGATTGCACACTATGTACATCCGACGTTTGTGTTATGGGGGTATATGAACTAGGAGTTTGGATGGCCACAGTATGTTGAATCGATAATTATTTTAATTGATTAGTCAACTGATATGTTGACTTGATCTGTGTCGATCCTACTATTCCATCAGCATGAGGCCCAGACTTCTGTTTGGTCTGGTCAAAAGTTGACTGTGGTGTGTTGTGAAGGTTCTCGTATAGCATACTCGATTGAGAGTAAATCAAATCCATTTGTTGGGATCTCATGATATCCTCTTCTTTGGAAAAAACCCCGGACATCGCAACGTCTTTGTATATGCAAGGAACCAAGGAATTTAGGAACCACTCGAGAAAAAATGCAGGAGGGACATTAAATTTGATCAAACTCTTTCATCGTTGCCATTCTTGAATGTGATCCAATATATGGTCAACTTTTTTTTGCTTGAATTTGGTCAGAAACTCGGTGCCGACATCGTATCTTATCAGTAACTGGAAATGGTTTAATAAGACCATAGCCAGGTTTTTAAAGTAATCATACTTTGAGTTGTCGAGCTTGATATACCATTTCACGACACCCCCTATAAGATTGTATTGAAACAAACACAACTGAATGGAATCACACTTTAATGAGTTCTATGAGCACCATAAATGAAATGTCGTAACATGATCACCTGGATCCTCTCTAGGATTTCCTTCGAACTTAGCGATGTCTGAGGGAAAATTATTTGGCATGGGGGGCCAATGTGGATCATGACATATCAAGTCGTTCAACAATCTTGACAAGTCTAGAAAATGTAGAGTTTCCAGAAAAGGTAGTCTTCGTTGTGGTGGATTCAAATGAAAAGAGGGGCATGGATTTTGGCTAGCAGTAGGCTTCCAGGAAAATTTTGGCTACTAGGAAGGGTTTTGGTAGAAACCATGGTTGCCTTGTCCAGTAAAAGGAGATTACATTTTATTCTGCATCGTCGATTGAATCCCGTAGTTGGATGACATGCCATGTGTATCGATTTCTCCCTGCATAGTATTCCAAGGTCCTTGTTTGGGGATGATTCCAAGGTCCTTGGTTGGGGATGATCCCAACTGACTTTTTTGGCATAGGTATTGAACCCCGCCCGGGGTTCCACTGAGTGTGGGAGGGGTTTCCCTCGATTGACATCCCTTGCAATGGAAACGCTCCCTGCCAAGGATTTCCAAGACCTTGTGAAAAGTAAACTCTTTTCATCACTCCCTATGAAGGAATGAAACCTTGCATAGGGTTTGGTTGAACAAAAATGGGCTTTCCCCCTAACGAGAAGGTAGACGACGAGAAAGCATTATTTCCAAATGAAACAAAAAAATAAAAATGCATAGATCCTACAAGATTCATGTAGGACTAAGATCCATGACTCCCCCCACTGAATAAAATAGAGTTGGTGTTAGGCCCAATCAACTGTTGGAAAGTGACTATGAGTGAAGGGGACGGAGGAGGGATATGACCCCCACTATAAGGGATAGGTTTGAACGAGGCAGTGGTTCCCATGATAGATCCTTGCAAGGATCGAAATGGAGTGAAAACCTAACATCCCATATGAAAAGTGAGCACTAGACACGTTCTAGATAGAGGGAACAATGGTAAGAGTCATTGATGGTATGTTGCCACTATTCGAAGTAGTGGGTGTTTGGACAGTCATGGTCCTGATAGGTGGAGGTAGGGGAGGCGACGCGACACCTGCTCCTATGACAGTTGAAGTGGGAGTATGAGTACTCCCAATGGAAGTAGCACTATTTTCTTCCATCATCACTCGTCTAAAAAACTGATGTTCAGGTGAATTCACCTAAGGTGGGACTATATGAATAAGAAGCGACATAGATAAGTCGACGATTAGAGGGTTTGCGGGCCTGAAACCTTCAACTTGAAGGTCATAAATGATGGACTCCTCTGGTGTAGGAAAGTCTTCTCTAGGATATGGCTCAGGTACCTTTTCCTATGGCCCAGTCACTTCAAATGAACCCTCTTGATCTAGCCTATGCCTCAGTGATGGAAGAGGTGGCTCCAAAGTAACCAACGGAAGGGCCTAAAGCCTATGTGAGTGGAAGAGCTATTGATATTCCAATTTGTGAAATGATAAACCAACACCCTAAGGTTGAGCTAGCGTGAAAAAAAGAGCACACACCAAAAATTTCCTAACGAAAAATCAAGCAAAGAACTGATCGACAGGAATAACAGTTACACCAATCAACACTAGAGATATTTACCGATGTAAGTGTAAATCGAACACGAAAAAATCCTCTGGGTATTCTCTACAAAGCGTGATCCGACTTCTTCCCTAGGTACCATGGTATATACTCGCAGACACCCATGTAAGTGCCTAAAAATAAGAAACTAGGTTTCCAGCTCGCAGTCAGTCACTAGGAAAGTACAATCGATAGTTGGGTTGATCTTAATGAAAACGATAACAAAGTATGAATCCTTTCAAGGGAATCGAAGGAAAATGATCTAGAAGACAACTGAGGATCTCAAATGTATTTGAGGACCATGTGACTCCATATTCAAATTCAATCAACATAATTCCCAAGAATGACCCTCAATATACGATCCCTACTACGCTCGGTCCAACTTTGGAGGGTTTATCTCCTCTACCTTTCCTCACGAGACATTTTTTTAGCCCCTTTGTTAGAGGGGGTTCTGAATGACTCTTACAAAACTGGACTTTGACACTCCCTATCACAAAATCTTATTTTTTCTTAGGCAGCCTTGAAGAGTTTCCTCTCCACACCTATTTCAAGGCCCTAGAGCCTAGACTACTTGGTGAACCCTACAAACAAAAGTCTAATTGATTTTAAGTTTTAATCATTGATTTTAATTGGCTTGATTTACTCACAAAGGTATGGATGTGCAACTTATTGTGTTTACAAGAGATGAAAGGGAAGAAAAACTTTAGAGCATTCATGCAAAAGCAAACTTGGTTCTTCAATTGAAAGAAATTGATTTTTCGATCATGAATATCCTCCCAAAGATGACCTACAAAATATTAGGAACATAATGTTACAACATATGAAATATCTAATGATCAATTTATAAGTTTAGACATAGATACAAATGCATAAATCAATAAAAACATACAAACATAAGATTTTGGGACAAGTACAAACTCTTTTATTCAATTTCAAGACAAAACAGATTACAAACTTTGTCAGTAACTGCTCCATGAACCAGGTCCAGGCTCTTCTGTTGTGGCTCCACATTCATCAATCCCACATTAAATTCTCGCAACCAACTTATCACCAACAAAAGGAGGAAGAGTTGCATAAGGAGAAAGGTTGGAGGGAAAGGATGAGGCTAAAACTTAGATTGGGATGCAAATCTTGGGCTAAGAAAGGGAAGGGATTTTGGAAGAGTCTTCTTATTATCTTGCTTGTCTTTCTAAATGACACCCCAAGACCTCTTTTTATATGAGAAAAATATGGTTGTTCAATTTGGGGATGGGATACAAGGGGTAAAATGGTTAGGAAACCCTCCATAGCCAGTAAAATCCATCAAATTTCGTGCAATTTTATAGTTTTTGCAACTTTTGGAAGTAAATGAGGGATATCTAGCATGAAACATGCATGTGTATGTGGGATAAATATCATGCAACATGCGTGTGTACATGGGATATTAGTTCAACAGGTCGTGTGCACTCTCCAAAAAATGGTTTTTTAAAAGGAAGCCTCAATAGTATTTTGGAAAAGTATGCAAATGGGAGGGCCAATGTCTTGTATGAATAGATAAGGAATTTTGGACTATAACACCTAACTATGCAGGGTGTAGAATAAATTGTGGAAACATAAGCATAAATAATAAAGGAAGTTGTGGAAGCAAATGAATCCTCCCAAAGGTTCATTGAAGCATGGAGGAGCACGCAATAGGCCTAAGTGGCTCAGGACGAACCACATGTGAGTGTTCGGGGCTTGTTGGACAAGTATTATGGAGATAATATCCATGAATATCCTAAGTATGAAACATGTGCTCCGTAGAAGAAGAAGGAAGACAAGGAAAGACCGGAGTGCACAATTGAGGCACATCCAGGAGTACAATGTGTAATAAGAACATATTTAGTGGAAGAATAAAATAGAAGAATAAAACAAAATAATAAAGAAGAGGAATAAAGAAGAGGAATAAATCAGAGAATAAAGAAGACAAAAAGGAAGGATAAAAACCCGACATGCTAAAAGAAAAAATATGTGCAAAAGAAGGAAGAATAGAAGTCAAAGCGCAAAAGCAGCATAAAGACCAAAAAGAAGGAAAAACAAGCCTGATCAGCGAGTCAACTTGAATTGTCATGAATTGTAGTAGGGTTTTGGGATGATCAAAGTACGATTTTAATCCCTATAATTCATATATAAATATGTAATGGGTTGGGGGAATAAGGGTTATTTTATCTTTAGATTTATTATCGAGTTTGGTTCCAATCAATCGAGATTTATTTCTTTGTAAGAAGAGTGATAGAATAGGTTGAGAATGAAAGAGTCTATCTTTGAGTGTTAGGGAGATGTTGCATGGAGAGAGGCTTGCACTCCAGAGAGGCTAGGCTAGATGAAGGAAAATATAGAAGGATGTACCTTTTGTAAGCACAATGTGCAAGCCTGATACCATTACAGAAAGACTAATAAAGAAGCCAGTCATTGTGGATGTAGCCCAAAGTTGGGTGAACCATGTTAACTACTATGTTTACTTGTATTTTATATGATTGTTCATGGATACTTTCTTGATGTATGTTATACTAGATTTTTGTTTTGTGTGATCATTGTGCAATAGTTATGAATTCTATAGTAATTGGATTATGTTAGAATCTGAAGTATAATGAAAATACATAACCAAATTCAATAGTAACCAAAGGAGAATAAATACAGGATAATGCATGCAGAACAAAGAAGTAAGAATGAAAAGGATAATCACCTCTCATTCCCTCACTATTGCAGAAACTTGGTTCCTACAACCCCAATAGATTCCTCACATGAGACTTCATTTGCATGCAGGTGATGTCGAAAGGGCCGATTTCTGAAGGATTTTGTTGGTTAAGATAACTTGAAACTAGGTTCTTATAACAGTGCACCAACATGTCTTGGATTTTGGGAAGTCCCTGTGTGAAATGGAGAGCTTTATATGTTAAGTAAGATCCAAGTATTTTGTAGAAAGTTTGCAATATATGCAAAATATTCCTTGTTCATGAGGTTGATATACTAGTGATGGTCTGAGAGTGTTTTTGAATCCTTGAAGGTTAGGATCGAATCCTAAAGAACATGAGAAAAGTCTAAGTCCTAATTCAGGATGAGGTGGGTTTCCAACTTGATAGAAAACATGTCCAAGTGGTGATAGGTGTCACTAAGGGATTGGTTGACGAGAAAAAAGTGGGCCCCATTGAGCGAGGAGGTCCTTTGGACCTTCACCTTAAATCCTAGCCATCATATATGTAGGATAGTAGATCTGGACCATTTATTCCAGAGGCATCATTGTCATGAGTAAAAGGTTGGCGAGTTTAGTATTGTCTTTAGAGTGCCGAGAATGATAAATTATTGAGATGATTGAGGGTTGTTGATTTTCTCATAAGTGATGATGATGAGATCTGGACCATCAGATCCATATGTGTCATCGTTAGAGGATGTAAGTTGGTAAGTTTGTGTGTTGTCCAAGGGTGTTGA
>ML798325.1:254270-277801 GCA_009831015.1 Picea engelmannii | reverse complement strand
CCTCATTGCCTTTCTGCTCACCTTACTTGTGTTGTCTGGTCTTCTTCTTTTTATGCTTTGTGCGCTATATCCATTCTCTGCATAGTTCCTCTTCTGTGCTATTTAGCTGTTGTACTCCCCTCCTTCTTCACACCTGAATCATCTTAAACAACAATCACAACAACCTCCAATGACAACAACAAATCTTCTCTGTACCGTGTATTTATAGCTTCTGTGCACCTTGTGCATGCAGTATTCGCAATGACTCTGCATGCTGACTCTGCACCAATATCCTCCATCTCTCGAGTGCTCTGTTTGATCATCATCGTGATTCTTCAGCTTCTCTGGTGGTTCACCCCACGTGTCTAGCATTACTGTATGTTATACTGATATTCCTCAGTCTCTCTGGTAGTTTAAGACTCTTCGTCTTCTCTAAGACAGTCAAACTCTTGATCTTCATCGAACCTGATCGACGGTTCATGATCTCATCATGATCTCGCATCTTGCTGTTCCTTCGTTGGAGATTTTCGTCACTCCAAGTCGCGATAGGCGAGACTCTTAGATCAACGGTCCACCTCTTTTAATGTATTGACGGTCTGGATCATTTCGTGATCTCGCATCTCGCTGATCCGAAGATGGAGGTTCTCGTCACTCCCAGTCACGATGGGCGAAGCTCCTAGATGGAGCTCAGATCAATGGTCCACGTTCTTGGTGATCCGACGGTCTCGATCTTCTCGCAATATTGCATCTCGCGATTCTTGTGATGGAGGTTCTCATCACTCCAAGTCGCGATAGGGGAGGCTCCGAGATGGAGCTCAGATCAACGGTCCTGATCATTTCTGGATCTGACGGTCTAGATTCACTCGTGATTTCGCATATCAAGAAATCGGGATTCTCGTTGCATTGTGTTCTTTGCCTCATGAATTCGCGATCCCCGAAACTCCGATATAGACTTGAATCAATGGTCTAGATGCGATATTTATTCAATGGCTGTGATTAAATTGCAAAATTTCTCATCGCAAAATCGACATTCCTGATGTCAAGTGACTTTGTCATTTCAAAGTCGCGATTCGCGAAACTGCGATGTGGAGTTTGATCAACGGTTCAGATCAACCTAGATCTCGACGGATTAGATTAGATCGCAACTTTGCACATCGTGATTACACCCACTTTTCCTTGTACTTTAAAAAATGTGCAGGTTATCCTTGATCCGACGATGGTCGGGTCTTGCGCTTGGATCTAACGACTGAGCTCTGTCCTCCTCTTTAGTGCACTCGTCTTGTCTTCATTTAGATCTGACATCCCTCATTCTTTCAGGAAATTTGAATGGGATCCAACGGCTGTGGATCTCTGTCTTCCTTCTCCTTTGCAAACTCTTGTATCTTGAGCTTTTCTGTGTGCGTTTTCCTCAATGCTGTTCCTCCTGAACTTTCACATCTGAATCCCCAAGGGATATTATCCTTCTTATCCTGCCATCTCCACTGTTGTACTTGCCATCAATGAAAAGCATACGCTACTTGGTAAACGATTGCCAACAATATAGTACTGGCATCCAGATGTAGAGGATTTCATGCTAGAGGGTCAATCATTGACTCTGATGACAGAGGAAATTTATTTTTTGACCAACCTCTCCAGGAGGGGGAAACCAGTCAACTTGAGGAACTTTCCTCCAGGACCATATAACATAGAGGACTATATTGGGATGTATTGTGAGGTTGGTACTAAGAAAGTAGGATCTGCGGTGCCCATACATAATATCACTAGCCTCAGTCTTTGGATAGTACTTTTCATGATCAGGCCAATCATGGGATCTGCAACACTTCACCAGCCTTCTCGTTCATAGATGCATTGTGAAGTTCAGTATGTAGATTCCACTATTATTTAATGGAGCACTACAATGCTCACATGAATGAAGAAACAACTAACCAACTATCGAAGAATAACAAATAAGAAATTTGGGTTTGAGACTGTATTGTGCGCTTTCTTTTTCAAGAGAGTGCCAAGCCTTAGCCCGAGGGAGACAGTGCGAGGCCATATTTCCTCCTTTCCCGCATTGTGCAGGTGGGAAACATTTTTTCCTAGACAGGGTGTGGGGAGAGTCCAGGAGGCATTTGACAATAAATTTTTCGACTGGTGGGCCCATCAGATTCCTACGATTGAGAACTATCCTTATCTAGGGATCCATTTCCTGAGGGATCCTGATATGCCCATGCCCCCTAGTGAGGAGCATGTAGAGATAGGTAAACACACTTTAACTTTATTTAATTTTTAAATTTTTAAATATTATCCTTTTTATGGTAATGTCAAAGTAATAACTCAATGATATCTTACATACATATGTGGGACTAGTGCGACCATATGAGTTCATTGAGACCAGTCATTGTCCTCGAGAAGATGATGAACTGAAAGGAGCAGGAGGACCCCCATCCAGAGAGGTTGAGAAAGTACTACAATGAGTAGAGAGGAACCTAGAAGCTCTCACTCGTACAATGTCGATGGAAGAGATAAAGGACCTTCCCCCGACTATGCAGCCACATGTAGTAGGGGTTCCTAGGACTTGGGTCCAGTTGTTTCAGCGTCTTGAGAATGTTGTATTTTATTATAGTAGGGCCAATAGGCCTAGACCATAGTTAGTATTGGACCACACATGTGTCGATGGCACTTTTTGTACTCTATAGTGAGGGCTTGAGCCCAGTGATGTATACTAGGTCTATTTGAGGCTTTATGGCCCACTTTGTACTCATGGAATTATTTTTTGGGACATACTATTATATATACATATTTTTGTCTCATGGATAAACATTTTATAAATATGTATTTACATGTGTGTGTATATGTGTGTTTTTAGTTTTATGTGTGAGCAACATGCCAATATAATACTTGATTAGCTAACATATCAGTTTGTTGATTAGCTCTCCTAGGAACATGAATATAAGTAATATAATGAAAATAGAGTTCGGAGAGACGTACCCTAAGGAATCATCAGTGAAGGTTGGGATCATAAACACAGTATACCCCATTTAACTAGGACACGACTAGTTGAACATCTAGATAAACCCGAAGGTGAGAAATACGATTTGACAAGGCATCATGTAGTAATTTTATTATGACATTGTACTCGGAAACATAATTGGTAGATTTTAATAAACAAATAACTCAAGAAGGCATCAACTGAACAAAAGGTGAAAAAATCACGCAAGTTGCGAAAGTAAGCCTCTGAGTGTGTTGGCTAGCACCGTCTGCGAACCCAACATAGACCTCTGATTCACTTGACATCTACCTTAGTGAAAAGAAACATAATAAAATACACATCCATAAAACAAAAAGACAAGAATGTATAAATAAATCTATACATATATACAAGAATTCACACTCAGGATACCAATCTAAGCATAATACTTCTTAAGGTAGAGCCCATTTCTAGGCTTTGATAAAGCGTTACCTTCGAAATCAACTAGTTGATGGGCACCCTTTTCTAAAATCTTTTTCACAATGAATGGTCTGAACCACATGGATTTGAACTTGCCTGCCCCCAAGGGATATTTATCTTGGTTATAGACCAAGAAAATATCACCTTCGAAGAAAATCTGAGGGAAGATGGACCGATCATAATGACACTTGACACGTTGTTTGTGAGCCTCATTGGCCAAGACTGCATCTCGATGCTGGTCATCAAGCTTCTCAAGATATAAAAGATTCTCCTCAAGTGGTGTGGTGTCGGGCAATAGTTCCACTACCAACTTAAGAGAAGGGATTTGGCATTCCATAGGAAATACAATGTCCAAACTGTAAACGAGTTGGAAAGGAGAAAAATTGGTAGCAGTCTTGACTAAGGTTCGATAAGCCCAAAGTGCCGAGTATAACATCAAATTCCAATTTTAATTGGCTGAATTGATCGTTCGTTGAATAATAGTCTTGAGAGACTTATTGATAGCCTCGACTTGAACATTCTACTATGGGTAGTAAGGTGATGAATGTTCCTTCTTAAACCCTAGTTTTGATGTTAACTCAGACATAATATTGTTCTGGAAGTGACAACCATGATCGGTGACAATATCCTTCAGAATACCGAATCTAGCTACAATCTGGTTAAAAATGAAAAGTGCGGTCGCTTCCCCATCATTGTTGAAAGTCAACATAGCTTTGACCCACTTAGTAAAGTAGTCTACTACTACGATGATATAGAGATATCCCCTAGCCGAAACTGGGTGGAATGTAATGAAATAAATCCCCCAGTTGGTGAAGGGACCAACAACAATAACTAGGAACATGGGAGCTGGGTGTGCCCACATCTTCTGAGAGAAGATTTGGCATAGGTGACACTTCTTGAACACCAATACACAATATTTTATCAGTGGGGGCCAAAAGTGTCTAGTGCAAAGAATCTTTTGGGTTGTTTCCAACCCAAAAAAGTGACCGCCACATGCTCCTATGTGACAGTCATTTAACACAAGTTCTTCCTCTTTGTGAGTGAGACATCGAAGGAGAATGCAATCCACTCCTCGACGATATAAAGTATTATCGAGGATAAGATAGTTCCACACTTGATGGCATATTCGTCGATGCTCATCGCGAGAAGAATAATATGGGCACTTCAAAGTATGGAGATACATAAGTATATCTCCATACAAAGGGTTCGAAGATGAAATAAGGTAGAGATCCCCATTAATCAATGACTCTTAGAGAAAATTATTACCACTCTTGACTGGAAGTTCCAATATTAGTTCAACAAAGACGAAGGGATTTTTAGATTTCGCTGAAACAAAATCCAAGTCAAATTCTTGCAGAATGACTATCCATCGACTGATTTTCCCGCCGATGACCCATCGTGTTAACACATATTGAAAAGGGTTCATGACAACAATGATGGTGGTCTCGCAAAGTAATATGTAATGATGGAACTGTTGGACAACATGAACAACTGCCAAAGCAAGTTTCTCAACATGTGTGTAGTTGAGTTTCGTTCCTACCAAGCCTCGACTAAGATATTAGATGACATTTTGTTCGAGCGCGTCATCCTGTTGGACTAAGACCATGCCAATAATAGACTTTGTGGAAGCCAAATACAACAATAAATCCTTTCCATAATCTAGAGGAATGAGAAGAGGGGCATACATCAGAGCATGTTTCAATGCTTCAAAAGAGTGTTGAGCCACTTCATCCCAACATAATGGTTACCCTTTTTTCAAGAGACACATAAAACCTTTAGTAATCTCGCCATAGTTTGCAACAAAACGTCGAAGAAAGTTGTATTTTCCTTGTAGAGTTTGAAGCTGGGGGATTGTGCGTGAGGGAGGAAATTGAACTATTTCCTCAACCTTCAGAGGATCAACCATGATCCCTTTAGTTGACATGATAAATCCTAACAAGCATCCCGATGTCACACAAAAACTACACTTGTTGGATTCAAGTGAATACGATAGTAGCGACACCTCTCAAAGATAAGTCGTAAATGGGTGGGATGATTGTGTCTCTTACGAGAACATGATGCCAAATCATCAATATACACTTCAACTATGTGTTTGAGGTCGTGGAAATAAAATGACATGGCTCAATGAAAAGTGGCTCCAACATTCTTAAAGATAAAAGGCATTTTTTAGTACATGAATGTACCCCAAGGACAAATAAATGTCATTTTATGTTGGTCCTCAAGATTGATCTGAATCTGATTGTACTTGGAAAAATCATCCATAAACGAAAATACCTCACAACCTGCACATTCATCGATAATCTGGTCAATGAATGGGTTTGGAAAATTATCTTTCATGCACGCTTTTTTTAGGTCACAAAATTCCATACACACGCGGATCATACCTTATTTTTTGTTGACAGGAACAAGGTCGACACCCATTCCGTCAATTGCACAGGATATATGAAACTAGCCTTGATGAGTTTCTCTACCTCATCCTTGATCATCACTACCTTGCGAGGATTCATCAGGGTATGTTTTGATTTAGTGGTCAACAATATGTGGATCAGTGCATGGAATATCCTCATAAGACTAGGAAAATACGTGGAGAAACTCTTTAAATAATTTATTGTAGATCTGAATCTCTTTGGGAGAACAATTTGCTCTGATGAAGATGTTTTCCATGACATCAAGGGTTCTAGAGATGTCGACAGGAATAGTTCCATCTATACTCACCTTATTTCCCTCATCATAGATTTTTGGCATGGCCATAGGGTTAATAGGACAAGGGGAACCTCCATTCATGGTTGCGATGAACTCTCCTTCCTCTATTCTCTTCATCTCGGGTAAGAAATAAGATCTGTGGTGAATATCATCCCAAGTTTTTTCTGGCCCATTCATTTCCTCTAGGATCACCTCTTAAGAGGGAAAGACTAAGTCCAAAGGGTCATAAGTGGAGAGAGAGTCTTGATCCCAAATAGGCTTGAGAACAGGATCTATCTCCTATGGGGTAGTCAGATCAGGGCTAGCCGAGGCTTGCTAGACAATACTGTACACAACCTCAACAATGGATAAGGGAATTTCCATTCCAGGGTTCTCTATCCCTTTCATCAAAGTCGATGGGGAAGGTAGAATCCACAGGTTGTTAAAGTAACTCATTATAGAAGACGCAACTTGAAAGATCACAACCTTTGGCTGGTCGGGAAAAGCTGAAATAAACTTGACATCATTAGAAGGTGACAGATAATCAAACGTCCCCATGAAATATGGAAACAATGTGACACCTAAGTTAATGGTGCTTGGATGTGGGTTGTCAATCATCAGGACTGTGGATGCCCCCGATGAAGGGTCAGTACGGGAGAAGGATAACTGATAAATGGTTATGATCCTACCTTCTAGAGGAAAACATAAGACCCAAAAAATGGTGGATACAACCGCTGCCATAACGTAGGTCCCACTTTTCCCTAAAAAAATATTGTATTCAAGAGGCACATCGACTACTTCTACTTTGACACACACAATTCTTCCCTTCAATTGCACAGGCAAGGAGGGAATTATGCCATGTGGTATAAAATATAGACCGTCAAATGTGGTTAGCAACGTCGGCAACAAAGACACCTCAAGCTGGCCAATGGCCCTCCAGCATGCCAACGACATCACGCAAGTTGAGGCACCCTCATCAACCATCGTATGGAAAATTTTCCATGTCAATGATTTTTTGGCATACACCAGTACTATATGAAAAGTGTTGGACACACCTACCACACTTAGAGAGGGGGTGAATGAGTGTGGGGATCTTTTTCCCAAACTTCTCTCTTACACAAAACTCTTTAGTTAGCATTCAACATTTTACTCATTACTCATTGTTGTCATTTATAACCAATTAGATGTGAGCACATATAAGCAACATATATCAGCAATATATCATCAACAAGTCATCACCACAAGGAACACACAGAACACGAGATGTATGTACAATTTTATTTTTATTACAGACTACAATCCTTGGGGTTTATCAACAACAATTGAATAGAGTACAACTCTACAAGAGCACCAGCTCTATAATGCAAGACTCAAGTTACACCCTCAGCACCAACTGAGATGAGGCAACAATAATCAATAGATATCAATATGTCTATAGGTACGCGACCAACCAGTAGTGTAGCCCGCATGTGTACGCGCCCTGGCTCACTATATCCCATGTATGCATGCGGCCAATGTATACAAAAACTTGCGTATACCTTTTGAGTTGTTAGGGTTTTTCCTTCAATATCAACTCAGATTCGCTAAAATCAATATATCATTCTCTTTTATCTCTGACTGTCCAATCTGACCACCATCCAGTCACAACATCTCCAAGCTCTCCAATAGCTTTCTCATGCTCCACAATGAATCAATTTGAATGCTATCTCAAACATGTATAAACAACTAGTATACCATATCAATCATGTCACCACTGAATCCAAAGAGTACTTCTCACTCCATCAACCAAATCAACCAAACTGAACCATATCATAGAGGCCATACTAGGAATTCCCTAAGAATTCACAACAAATCAAACAATAGTATCCATCAAGATAATAATTTATGGATACCAGTGTCTTAGTGATAGATCTGAGCCTGTAGAATGCATATTTGGAACCTGCCTCATCATCCAAGAGATTGGCACCAGCTCAAACACAAGTCTTCATCATTCCATCCATCGTACACACCTTATCCTCATACAATCCACGTGTGTATGCACCCTGGCCCATTACAACCTGCGTATATATCAGAAAATAGGGTTTCTGAAGCTCCAAGAATTTTTTCGTCAAGATCTCTGACATTTCTGAACCTTTGATGCATTCATGAGGTCCTCCTCTCGCTTTCTTCCTTAGAATAGATCTTCAATCATGCTCAAGAGATCCACACCAAAGATGCTCTCACAAGAAGCTCTCCATCAATACTCCACAAGATAATATCACAAGAAGCTCTCCATTGATCCACAAAAAGGATGTACATATCACAAGAGATCCTAGCTTCATATTTATACTTTTATCTTCTAGTTCACTTAACCAATTTCTAGGTCACTCAACCTATTTTCCTTATTTTAGGGTTAACCACTTTCCATAAATAGAAAGTTCTCCAATACTTTATCATTTAAATATTCCTTCTTGATTTTGTCACCTTACTTTATCATTTAAATAATGAATTCTTCTTTTAAGTCACTTTGACTTCTTTGAACTTGGGGGCTTCAAGCCTTCATATGGGGGTCCCCCAACTTCATAAGGCCATAACTCTCAAACCGTGAGCAGTTATGTGACATTCCATATACCACCGGAAATGGCATGAAAAGAACTATCCATCTAGGATAGTTTCATCAACAACTTCATTGATCTTCATCTCATTATTCCACATACAAGCATGGGTCCTCCAACCATTATTCTAGGATAACTTAATCCACAAAGCATCTTCCCATGAGGGATTTCACCATAAGGGGACCACTTTGGAGTTCATTCATTTGTGCACCTTATCAATCATGATAAGACAGTAATGAGTCATCTTATCATCAAACAAACTATGCATCATCATGACAACTCATTGATCCATCTTCATCTATGCATCATATCAATTATCCATCTTTATCAATTGGTTTCCACTTTGAAATATATCATTCTCATCAAGGACTATGCATCATATCAATGATCCATCTTTATCAATTGGTTTCCACTTTGACATCTATCATTCTCATCAAGGACTATACATATACAATGTTCATCAATCATCAATCAATCAATCCTTTGACATCAATCAATCACTTGACATCAATCAATCAAACCATTGGAATCGATGACAACATGATCCAACAATATCCCCCTTTGGAATTGATGGAAATACCAAAATTGATGTCAACACCAATTACCAATTATTGATGTCAACATGTAGATAAGGCATGCTCTACAACAATAGTCGATGTGACTATCTCTCCCAAATGTGACTATATCTCCCAATCAATAATCATTAATCACATCAATGTGACTATCTCTCCCCCTTTGACATCAATGAAAAAGGGCCATTTTCCTCTTGGGGTTGCTCCCCCTATCTGAGTGCCTTTGATCTTCCTATGAATAATCTCTCCCCTTTTGAACAAGGGATATCACTTTGATGTGATGCTGAAAATACATCGAACATACTCCCCCTGTGACCATTGCTCCTCCTGGAATTATGCCTCTGTGCTCTTTCTTCAAATATAGGGCTCTTTTCTAGGTATGCATCTGATAAATATCTCCTCCTAGAATCGTGGGAAGAAGAATGAATCCCCCTCTGGGTATGTCTCCCCTATCTTCTCTACAAGATGAACAATGTGCTACCATATAACGATCCTTGGACCTGTTCATGCATCAAACTCATTCCATACCAAGATTCATGAAGCAAAAGATATGTCAACAATGAAATAAAGAATCATGAGAAAAATATCAACCAAGTACATCATGTAAAAATGTGTGCTCATCATGCACAACACCTATGTACATCAATATCATGCAATGTGCTAAAAGATATCATCCATGGAATGTATCAATCATATGCCTCTATCAACATGCCAACAAAAAAAAATGTGGTGAGGAATACAAGTTTTATAATTTGTATGGTCGAAAATGATCATTCCCGAGTTATTAATCTTGGATGCTCCCAAGGAAGAAAAAAATTCTTTCTTCTATGAGGGGAAACTATGGAGGACTTCCTCTATGATTTTGTGCCAGATCCTCTATGATGGAGTAATTCTGAGTAGCTATTCCATTTGGGCTGTGAGAAGCCTTTTTTAACGCACCCTTAGGGATGCAAGTCATCATTTCTCCCATAGTATTCTCAATTTGAAGAGGCGGCAGTGGGTTGGATGCTTCTTTTCCCTTCTCAACATATTCTGGCATTCCATAATTATGAGCCCTAGTCCATATATTAGCTTCGTCTTTCATCATATAAATGTTTTTGGCTCTATTGCTAGAATTAGGCATGAGGAATCCTTCATTACCCCCATACGCATTGGTGGATGAGGAATATTGAGTTAAATGTTTCCCTTGTGGAAAATGGTTGGTTAGCACAGTGGGTTGTTGTTGTGCCAATAACTTTTGGGCTTCCTCAAGCCGAGGAAATTGGTGAGTCAAGTGGTCATCTGTGCAAAGCTTACACGAAAAAATCACCTTTCTCTTTTCATTTTTTCCCTCGCCAACATTATTCATAGCCTTATTATCCCCCTTACCCTTATTGTTTTTATATTTCCTCTTTCCCTCGGTTTGTTGGTTACCCTTGGGATTTTTCGATTGCACACTATGTACATCCGACGTTTGTGTTATGGGGGTATATGAACTAGGAGTTTGGATGGCCACAGTATGTTGAATCGATAATTATTTTAATTGATTAGTCAACTGATATGTTGACTTGATCTGTGTCGATCCTACTATTCCATCAGCATGAGGCCCAGACTTCTGTTTGGTCTGGTCAAAAGTTGACTGTGGTGTGTTGTGAAGGTTCTCGTATAGCATACTCGATTGAGAGTAAATCAAATCCATTTGTTGGGATCTCATGATATCCTCTTCTTTGGAAAAAACCCCGGACATCGCAACGTCTTTGTATATGCAAGGAACCAAGGAATTTAGGAACCACTCGAGAAAAAATGCAGGAGGGACATTAAATTTGATCAAACTCTTTCATCGTTGCCATTCTTGAATGTGATCCAATATATGGTCAACTTTTTTTTGCTTGAATTTGGTCAGAAACTCGGTGCCGACATCGTATCTTATCAGTAACTGGAAATGGTTTAATAAGACCATAGCCAGGTTTTTAAAGTAATCATACTTTGAGTTGTCGAGCTTGATATACCATTTCACGACACCCCCTATAAGATTGTATTGAAACAAACACAACTGAATGGAATCACACTTTAATGAGTTCTATGAGCACCATAAATGAAATGTCGTAACATGATCACCTGGATCCTCTCTAGGATTTCCTTCGAACTTAGCGATGTCTGAGGGAAAATTATTTGGCATGGGGGGCCAATGTGGATCATGACATATCAAGTCGTTCAACAATCTTGACAAGTCTAGAAAATGTAGAGTTTCCAGAAAAGGTAGTCTTCGTTGTGGTGGATTCAAATGAAAAGAGGGGCATGGATTTTGGCTAGCAGTAGGCTTCCAGGAAAATTTTGGCTACTAGGAAGGGTTTTGGTAGAAACCATGGTTGCCTTGTCCAGTAAAAGGAGATTACATTTTATTCTGCATCGTCGATTGAATCCCGTAGTTGGATGACATGCCATGTGTATCGATTTCTCCCTGCATAGTATTCCAAGGTCCTTGTTTGGGGATGATTCCAAGGTCCTTGGTTGGGGATGATCCCAACTGACTTTTTTGGCATAGGTATTGAACCCCGCCCGGGGTTCCACTGAGTGTGGGAGGGGTTTCCCTCGATTGACATCCCTTGCAATGGAAACGCTCCCTGCCAAGGATTTCCAAGACCTTGTGAAAAGTAAACTCTTTTCATCACTCCCTATGAAGGAATGAAACCTTGCATAGGGTTTGGTTGAACAAAAATGGGCTTTCCCCCTAACGAGAAGGTAGACGACGAGAAAGCATTATTTCCAAATGAAACAAAAAAATAAAAATGCATAGATCCTACAAGATTCATGTAGGACTAAGATCCATGACTCCCCCCACTGAATAAAATAGAGTTGGTGTTAGGCCCAATCAACTGTTGGAAAGTGACTATGAGTGAAGGGGACGGAGGAGGGATATGACCCCCACTATAAGGGATAGGTTTGAACGAGGCAGTGGTTCCCATGATAGATCCTTGCAAGGATCGAAATGGAGTGAAAACCTAACATCCCATATGAAAAGTGAGCACTAGACACGTTCTAGATAGAGGGAACAATGGTAAGAGTCATTGATGGTATGTTGCCACTATTCGAAGTAGTGGGTGTTTGGACAGTCATGGTCCTGATAGGTGGAGGTAGGGGAGGCGACGCGACACCTGCTCCTATGACAGTTGAAGTGGGAGTATGAGTACTCCCAATGGAAGTAGCACTATTTTCTTCCATCATCACTCGTCTAAAAAACTGATGTTCAGGTGAATTCACCTAAGGTGGGACTATATGAATAAGAAGCGACATAGATAAGTCGACGATTAGAGGGTTTGCGGGCCTGAAACCTTCAACTTGAAGGTCATAAATGATGGACTCCTCTGGTGTAGGAAAGTCTTCTCTAGGATATGGCTCAGGTACCTTTTCCTATGGCCCAGTCACTTCAAATGAACCCTCTTGATCTAGCCTATGCCTCAGTGATGGAAGAGGTGGCTCCAAAGTAACCAACGGAAGGGCCTAAAGCCTATGTGAGTGGAAGAGCTATTGATATTCCAATTTGTGAAATGATAAACCAACACCCTAAGGTTGAGCTAACGTGAAAAAAAGAGCACACACCAAAAATTTCCTAACGAAAAATCAAGCAAAGAACTGATCGACAGGAATAACAGTTACACCAATCAACACTAGAGATATTTATCGATGTAAGTGTAAATCGAACACGAAAAAATCCTCTAGGTATTCTCTACAAAGCGTGATCCGACTTCTTCCCTAGGTACTGTGGTATATACTCGCAGACACCCATGTAAGTGCCTAAAAATAAGAAACTAGGTTTCCAGCTCGCAGTCAGTCACTAGGAAAGTACAATCGATAGTTGGGTTGATCATAATGAAAACGATAACAAAGTATGAATCCTTTCAAGGGAACCGAAGGAAAATGATCTAGAAGACAACTGAGGATCTCAAATGTATTTGAGGACCATGCGACTCCATATTCAAATTCAATCAGCATAATTCCCAAGAATGACCCTCAATATACGATCCCTACTATGCTCGGTCCAACTTTGGAGGGATTATCTCCTCTACCTTTCCTCACGAGACCTTTTTTTAGCCCCTGTGTTAGAGGGGGTTCTGAATGACTCTTACAAAACTGGACTTTGACACTCCCTATCACAAAATATTATTTTTTCTTAGGCAGCCTTGAAGAGTTTCCTCTCCACACCTATTTCAAGGCCCTAGAGCCTAGACTACTTGGTGAACCCTACAAACAAAAGTCTAATTGATTTTAAGTTTTAATCATTGATTTTAATTAGCTTGATTTACTCACAAAGGTATGGATGTGCAACTTATTGTGTTTACAAGAGATGAAAGGGAAGAAAAACTTTAGAGCATTCGTGCAAAAGCAAACTTGGTTCTTCAATTGAAAGAAATGGATTTTAAATATTTGTAAATGAAAACTTTTTGAAATAGTATTCCAAGATCCTATAATGCAAAAAGTTTCCTAGAATTCGCTTTTCATTTTACAATGTAAATGAAAACTACTAAACTTTCATGGAAATAACAAACAAAGAACTTCGAAAAATAACTCTTTTCTTTTGTAAGAAAACAACCTATGCTACAACTACCAAACAAAATGCATAACTAAATGCAACATTTTTTTTTTTTTTGAAATGCCGAGAAAATAAAAAACACAAGTAAATGATCTTATTCGTTTTTCAAATCATAATAAAGATAAAGGTAAAATAAACCCAAGACTAACACATACCCTAAACCACTTCTTGAAAATAGGGATTCACTGGAATCTAAAAGAGGATCTAACACTTAAAAGTTCACCCTAAACCTTCAAAGCAAACAAAAGAAAATAAAGAAACAATAGGGGTTATTTACAAAGAGAAAGATAAAACGAATCTTTAACCCAACCGACCACAATTAACAGATACCTGAAGAGTTTTAAAAAGGCATGAGAAGCACAAATATTCTTTCCAGGAAAGGAAAAAATCCTTTAAAAAAAAAAACCTTCCAAAACATAGAGATGCTTGTTGTGCACAAGAAGTTTGTATATGTACGTGGGATGCATACTATGCAGACCATGTATGTACACATGCTATACAAAGGACAAGGTGCATACACCTCTATAAACTTTCAAAAAGAAAAAGGTTTGGATGAATAACTGGGTAGGGAAGGCTGGTAGGCACCTAGAAGGTGACCAAAGACCCTAAATTGACTTAGTAAACTTGGAAAACTAAAACAAAAACTGAAAAAAAAAAACAAATCAAACCAAAATATCCCACTAATACCCTAGAGAGACTCCCCATTGGAGTCGCCAATTATGCTATGGGGAAAATACCCCTATACCAGGTCTAGGTAAAGGTAGAGCGATGACTTCCCTTAAAATATTGTTCTACCCTTAAGCTACCCCAAAACTGTTTAAACAAACTGATGAGAGAGAGAGGAAAGAGGGTCAATGGGTCCACCTTTTGTCCTCGTGGTTGGTGTAGACCTCTTTTGCTTATTGCAACCTCCTAGATCATGAATATCCTCCCAAAGATGACCTACAAAATATTAGGAACATAATGTTACAACATATGAAATATCTACTGATCAATTTATAAGTTTAGACATAGATACAAATGCATAAATCAATAAAAACATACAAACATAAGATTTTGGGACAAGTACAAACTCTTTTATTCAATTTCAAGACAAAACAGATTACAAACTTTGTCAGTAACTGCTCCATGAACCAGGTCCAGGCTCTTCTGTTGTGGCTCCACATTCATCAATCCCACATTAAATTCTCGCAACCAACTTATCACCAACAAAAGGAGGAAGAGTTGCATAAGGAGAAAGGTTGGAGGGAAAGGATGAGGCTAAAACTTAGATTGGGATGCAAATCTTGGGCTAAGAAAGGGAAGGGATTTTGGAAGAGTCTTCTTATTATCTTGCTTGTCTTTCTAAATGACACCCCAAGACCTCTTTTTATATGAGAAAAATATGGTTGTTCAATTTGGGGATGGGATACAAGGGGTAAAATGGTTAGGAAACCCTCCATAGCCAGTAAAATCCATCAAATTTCGTGCAATTTTATAGTTTTTGCAACTTTTGGAAGTAAATGAGGGATATCTAGCATGAAACATGCATGTGTATGTGGGATAAATATCATGCAACATGCGTGTGTACATGGGATATTAGTTCAACAGGTCGTGTGCACTCTCCAAAAAATGGTTTTTTAAAAGGAAGCCTCAATAGTATTTTGGAAAAGTATGCAAATGGGAGGGCCAATGTCTTGTATGAATAGATAAGGAATTTTGGACTATAACACCTAACTATGCAGGGTGTAGAATAAATTGTGGAAACATAAGCATAAATAATAAAGGAAGTTGTGGAAGCAAATGAATCCTCCCAAAGGTTCATTGAAGCATGGAGGAGCACGCAATAGGCCTAAGTGGCTCAGGACGAACCACATGTGAGTGTTCGGGGCTTGTTGGACAAGTATTATGGAGATAATATCCATGAATATCCTAAGTATGAAACATGTGCTCCGTAGAAGAAGAAGGAAGACAAGGAAAGACCGGAGTGCACAATTGAGGCACATCCAGGAGTACAATGTGTAATAAGAACATATTTAGTGGAAGAATAAAATAGAAGAATAAAACAAAATAATAAAGAAGAGGAATAAAGAAGAGGAATAAATCAGAGAATAAAGAAGACAAAAAGGAAGGATAAAAACCCGACATGCTAAAAGAAAAAATATGTGCAAAAGAAGGAAGAATAGAAGTCAAAGCGCAAAAGCAGCATAAAGACCAAAAAGAAGGAAAAACAAGCCTGATCAGCGAGTCAACTTGAATTGTCATGAATTGTAGTAGGGTTTTGGGATGATCAAAGTACGATTTTAATCCCTATAATTCATATATAAATATGTAATGGGTTGGGGGAATAAGGGTTATTTTATCTTTAGATTTATTATCGAGTTTGGTTCCAATCAATCGAGATTTATTTCTTTGTAAGAAGAGTGATAGAATAGGTTGAGAATGAAAGAGTCTATCTTTGAGTGTTAGGGAGATGTTGCATGGAGAGAGGCTTGCACTCCAGAGAGGCTAGGCTAGATGAAGGAAAATATAGAAGGATGTACCTTTTGTAAGCACAATGTGCAAGCCTGATACCATTACAGAAAGACTAATAAAGAAGCCAGTCATTGTGGATGTAGCCCAAAGTTGGGTGAACCATGTTAACTACTATGTTTACTTGTATTTTATATGATTGTTCATGGATACTTTCTTGATGTATGTTATACTAGATTTTTGTTTTGTGTGATCATTGTGCAATAGTTATGAATTCTATAGTAATTGGATTATGTTAGAATCTGAAGTATAATGAAAATACATAACCAAATTCAATAGTAACCAAAGGAGAATAAATACAGGATAATGCATGCAGAACAAAGAAGTAAGAATGAAAAGGATAATCACCTCTCATTCCCTCACTATTGCAGAAACTTGGTTCCTACAACCCCAATAGATTCCTCACATGAGACTTCATTTGCATGCAGGTGATGTCGAAAGGGCCGATTTCTGAAGGATTTTGTTGGTTAAGATAACTTGAAACTAGGTTCTTATAACAGTGCACCAACATGTCTTGGATTTTGGGAAGTCCCTGTGTGAAATGGAGAGCTTTATATGTTAAGTAAGATCCAAGTATTTTGTAGAAAGTTTGCAATATATGCAAAATATTCCTTGTTCATGAGGTTGATATACTAGTGATGGTCTGAGAGTGTTTTTGAATCCTTGAAGGTTAGGATCGAATCCTAAAGAACATGAGAAAAGTCTAAGTCCTAATTCAGGATGAGGTGGGTTTCCAACTTGATAGAAAACATGTCCAAGTGGTGATAGGTGTCACTAAGGGATTGGTTGACGAGAAAAAAGTGGGCCCCATTGAGCGAGGAGGTCCTTTGGACCTTCACCTTAAATCCTAGCCATCATATATGTAGGATAGTAGATCTGGACCATTTATTCCAGAGGCATCATTGTCATGAGTAAAAGGTTGGCGAGTTTAGTATTGTCTTTAGAGTGCCGAGAATGATAAATTATTGAGATGATTGAGGGTTGTTGATTTTCTCATAAGTGATGATGATGAGATCTGGACCATCAGATCCATATGTGTCATCGTTAGAGGATGTAAGTTGGTAAGTTTGTGTGTTGTCCAAGGGTGTTGACGAAGACGAAGGCATGGTGAAAATATAAACCATTGATCGACGTAGGGTCGATAAGTAATATCAACCATTGATCTGTCGTAGGTCCCACTTTTTCATCCCAGGAATGCAAAAAATATGAGTGTTAACTCTTTTGCAAGTAAAAGGTGCCGACACGATTGATATCATTGGAGGTCAAGTCTCAAGGACCGTCGGATATGGGCCAGTTTCATATGTGGTGTTGATAAATCTAGGGGAGGAAAACCCTGACGATGATGAAGGTACGAGGGAGATCTAAATTGTTGATCGGTGGATGGGAGAGATGAAATCTTAGCTGTAAATTGTTTTCAGTCCATTTCTTTTACTGTGCGTTATGTCATAGATTTGGATGTTAAAATTGGTGCTAGTTGGAATCACTCACACAATCAAATTCATTGGATGCTTGGCCCAAGGATTGTCAGATGTAAGAGGGGCCCGATAGGTGTATCATCATCGGAGCATTCAGGACTAAATGTTAGTGATCCATTGAAGTAAATCCGATGACGATGCTAAGCATATGTGGATAGAAACCCCGAAGTAGTGGGTTGGGAAGGTACCACATCAATGCCACATCAGTGGCACATATGATTGAATAAATGCCAAGGTGCCACATGGATGCCACATGGAAGTGAGTTGGATTTGACCATGAAATCCAAAGAAACTTTGGGAGGTTGTATCTTTTGATCTTGAGCTCAATTTTGAGCATGGTTACAGTCATTGGAAATCTCTCGGCGAGTTGAATCCATCTACAAAGTTTAATTAAAGAGATGATGCACTTGGTGAAAGATAAATTTGGACACCCCATCAACCAAAGCAAGGATTAGGGGGTCAGGTGTGTTATAGAGTGGTATCAGAGCAACGTTCAAACACTAGGACTGGATGGGCCATAAATCAGTCACGATATTAGTATAGCAAGACTAAGATGAGCTTGTTAGAAACCATTTCTCTACATTAAAGGTTTTCTTATTATTTTCACAAGATCCTTGAGAAGAAGGAATGCAGGTTGAAATTGTGCCTTGGAATTTCTTGTTGAATTGCAGCGGAAGGAACATAATAATGTTTTGTTGGAATGATAAATACTCCTACATGAGTGAGAACATGATAATAGGTATTAATGGTAAGGCCTGAATGTGAATGGATGAAAAAGGTAGAATTTTATTTAATGATTGTATGAGTCCAAAGAATTAGGGGATTGAGTTCTTGTGATGTTTCCTGTAATATTTAGGATTATAGATCCCTAACAATTTTAATTTTTTCTTAAATAAAATACTAAACCAAGTAAGTGTAATTCCTCATGATTAGGGGGTTGATGGGAAAAAATGTATGGTCAGTTTACTTGACCTATAATGAATTAAAACTTGTTGATGAGATAATCAAATCAAGCAAAAGAACAAAGAGTCCTTTGGATTGTTCCTAGTCCTCATAAAAGAGGTAAAGTGATATAGGAATATGATAAATTTTATAATCTCATGGTTCTGTTAATAATATGTATATGTTTATTAACCTGAAGATATGTTTATGCATGTGAATAGAAAGGGAAGATTGTTGAAGTGCATATGCAATGTGGGCATGGTTAAAATTATTGGTACACAAGGATATGTTGTAATGAATGTGGTAATAGTTGGATGTATGTGATATGAAAATAGACCTATGATAACCTATGATTGGTTGTCAAATATAAAGGATGATAATGATGTTGTGTGTAACCTTGAGAAGGTAAGGCTGATATATAGAGTCCGGTAAGGGAAGTGTTGGATAATTTCAAGACCAATAGGTCATATTAACATCCATATATGGATGGTAGCCATATGGATATGTCTTAGTATGCTCAAGGAGTAGTTAGAGGGAATGATAAGAAATGATTTATTTGGTAAATGTTTGTTGATGTAACATCCCCATTACCAAACTACTCTCATACCATAATGTAGCATTCCCATTACCAAACTACTATGATACTAATATGTAACATCCCCATTACCAAATGGATTTGATACCAATCTGTCACGTACCCAACTTACTACTGAGTAATGCTACTCCAAAATATAGTGTGCATATTCTACTCTATAACATTGGTCTGCACAAAATTACTTGAAGTAACACGCTCAACCCCAAGCTGGATTGCACCACACAACTTTCCTCTTCTGACACAACTTATAACAATGGAAGTAACACAATACATTTGTGTGCACCAACATACTGAGAACACGACATTACTGTGCATTTAATCCACTCTGAACATGTGATCACTACTGCATGCACAAACATTCTAGCATCACATGCACATTTCTTTCTCCTTGTGCGTGTCAACTGCTTCCTTGCACACAAAAGAAAATCCAACCTCTTGTGTGCATGGACTATTTCCCTGCACGCATGACCATCCTTTCATTTTCTTGGAGACTCATGATCATTATTATAATGCTAACTAAATAAGAATAACTAACAACAGTTGTCATACTCATGCACAAATACAAATACTGAATATCAACACCACACTTACATATGCAAGAAACATTATATAGAATAATAGTAATTACTTATATGAAACAACATAGAAGAATTAATCCCATATTAAACATAGATAATTAAGCACAAAATAAATGAGACAAACACATAAAGACACTTCTCTTTATGAAAGTTCACCAACTGCGTGCATAGCTCAGAAGTTCCTCCCAACCATAGACTATGTTGCTCATATAATTTCAACAACAGGTCACCCCCGAGTTGGGGCTTAACTCCACCAGAGAAAAAGGGGTTCCTAACACAAGACTAAGATATGATAATCAATGGAATTTCTCATTCCAAGGTACCATTGCTGCAACTAGCCTACCATCTCGCATTCCCCACGCGCCTGTCCCACCCCAGGAATTTTTCCCCTTCTCTTCTCAATATTCCCTTGGATTCCCCCACTTCCCTTCTCTTATCACTCTGTAATTTCCCTTGGATGTGGGAGGGAAAACATGAAGGTAACCACAAACCACTTGCAGGATGGAATATATCCCTTCCAACCTAGAGAGGGCTCTCTCATATATTTTCGATGAAATCAGAGGCAAGGTGTTCAATGAATGAATGGGTTTATAAAGTTGATGGTTGGGCAAGGGAAAAGGACCATCCATTGGGAATGGAGTCAACAAGGGATGATATTACTGATTGGATGGATTCTTGGTTAATCGAAGAATGATTATTCAAAGGAAAGATAAAACATTATTTCTTAGGCTAATAAAATTGTTGTAGATGGAAGATAGAGGGAAAAAACATAAATAATCAATTTAAGTCATCAATCATGGATGAATCTCAAAGTGATTATAGCATAAAGATACAGGTAATATCCACTGAATGTAACAAAGCATCAGTCCAAAGATGAATTATGATACATAACTTTCATTTAAACATCATAGAGGAAGACAGAAGAATAAATAAATTGAAGAAGGAAGATACATACATTGTAGAAGAACCTGCATAAGAAAACACAATCACACGAATATCGAAAAACAAAAATCTAGGCACTTCTGATCCACTAATTTCATTAAACTCAAAACATAAATTACAACATTTACCAGAAATAAAGTCCTCTCTCACACTCCCCCCCTTTGGACCTATATCCTCATTCAATATATAGAAAAATATCATATTCTAGCCTAAGGGTGTCTAAATTCATCTTTTTCCAAAGATAGAGAGTTGTTACAATGCTTTAGGGATAAGATATTTGCAAAATCTATCCATATCCTATTATCTAGGATCTGATATTTGACTCACTTAAAATTGGATAGATGAAGAGAAAATCATGGGATTTGAGAGAAGAGTATTCAAGCTTCAATAATCAAATGAATTTGGGGTCAACCTTGTTGAGTTGGAGGTCCATCAATTTAAATTTCAAAAAATTCTAGAACTTTGTCAGCAAATCTGGCTCGACGAAATTATGGAAAATAGGGCTTAAAGACCATTTCCTATATTCCAAATAATTACACATGTGTACAAACTAGGAGATATTTTTGTTATTGGGTCTATTCTTGAAAAAAACTTTTTCTGTTTTAATTTTTTTTTCTCCATCTTCTCGGAATCTATGCCCAAAGATGATGAATAAAACATGAAATCATTAAATGCTTAAATATGGAAAATGGGTTGTAAATATTCATTCAAATATCCAAAACTATGACACTTTTTTCAAATAGGAGAGAGGTTTTTGTTATCGGGTCCATGATTGACAAAAACCTATTTCAGTTTTCAACAATTCGTCTCTCGATTCTATGAAAGTGATCTTGAATTTTACTACTAAAAAATTCATAAACACATCATGCTTTGTCACAATTGCGCAACAAGCTGGCTACTGCACAATAGTAACCTACAACATAAATGCAACAAACTTGTGCAACAAAGGCTCTTTTTCAAACTTTGTCCACATTTTATGATATTTATTGATGGATGATGATGGTTGATGGTGAATTTAGCCTTCTGATGATAATAAAGTGTTATAGAACCTCTTCAACCTCTTCAAAACATAACTTATCTCTTAAAGCTTTAAAACCCTAATGTGCCAAATTGAAATAAATGATTTCATACTACCTCAGCCTAATGAAGTGAGTATTTGATTTGATTTATAAGTTCTATCTCATATTTATGTCAATGGTTATACTTTGGATTTCCAACTGACAATAAAATCTCTTTTTGCTGCTAAAAAACTAGACTGTCACAGTTGCACAACAAGCCTGTTGCGCAACTGCAAATTTTGCATTTACAATTCTTATCTAAAAAAAAACACTCCAACATATGTATGGGTCGAAATATGATATCATCACCTATAATATCCAATTATTTAATCAAAAACATTGTGCACATGCATGCAATCTTCAAATATCTAAGGCATTTTTAAAAATTACGGTTTTGATGTATGCAACTTTCCAAAAAAGGTCAAAATAGAGAAAATGAGTCAATCAATCTCTAGTGGTTCAATTCTCTGCTGCTTCAGCCAACAAATCAAGTTTTCCCAAATAAAAACATTTCATGTAAAAATTTACATGCGCTAACATTGGCTCCAATGGGGATGGCATCCTCCCTGTTAGGTGCCAAAGAACCCGTAGAGCATGTGCCTAATCCATTGGGATGATTCCAAACAATAAATGAAACATGTGGATAACCTACCCTCCTACAACCAAATCATTCTGCAAAATGTAACCAATTTGTGCTATAAACTAAAAACATTGGTGGTAAAACAATCACACTGAAGATAAAAAAAACTATTGCTGCAATCTGAAATCACACATGTTGAAAGAAATGCTTGCCCAAAAATATTATTGATCACACCATTTCCAGCCTGCTAAAGTTATCTTATCAGATCAAATGATACACAAATTCTAGTGTAACCATGAAAGAAAATGAATTAATGATTGGGGTTTACTTTCATGTTTTTTAAGTAGAAAGAAATATTTTACAATAGGCGACTCAACATCTAGCTGAAACTGATACCCAAACTAAATGAAATCTGAAAAATCCACCTTCACTGATGAATGTAATAGACTAGCGACATGATCTTGGAAAACACAAAATTCCACCTCTTGTTGACCTGAATAAAGAAAAATATATCCTTCCCATGCAACTGGTTGTTCTATCTGATGAAATCGATCATCCTCACACAAAATGACAACAAATTGTTCTTCTAGATCATTTAGATTAGGGAAAAAAAATTTCCATTCCTGTAAATCTTCAATTGAGGAAGCCACATCATCAATAGCACAAATTTCCATAACTAACACTTCATGGATATCAACAAGAGTGTCATCTTGATTCTTTAGACTCTCAAAATTTAACTCCTGAAGAGGTGTAGCATCTTGAACACAATTTTCACTTTCTAAGGGATCTAAAGTAACTTGCACTTGAATTTTCTCACTAATTTCTTGAAACTCTGCATGTTCCTCTTCATTATCCATGGGGGAAGGTACATGGTAAATTTTCAGGTCCTTCCTTTTTATTATCCAACAAAATGAAGGGATACAACCTACATCTCAATTGTTGTAACTTCTTCTTCTTTCTCTTGTAGTCTCCTCTCTCAAAATATAATATTCACCATAATACACAACTGCAATAAAATTCCTC
>ML798325.1:220262-253206 GCA_009831015.1 Picea engelmannii | reverse complement strand
AACACACAACTTTGGGCAAGTTAACTAAACCTTTTGGCCATGCATGGCCGATCATTCGACCAAATACCTAGCACCTTATAGCCTATAAAAGAAGGGATAAGGGTCCCATTTGGAAGAAGAAAAATCATAGTAAAGAAACTATACCCAATTGAGCATTCCCTTTGTCCCAACCTTTATCAATCCTTGGGCAAAGAGAAGTATAGAGCAAAGCAGTTGGAAGACATTCGGAGAGGAGCCCAGAATCAGGATCGAGGAGCAGTAGTTGACTTTATCATTGTAAGGTATCATTGTGAAGTTAATAAAAGAATTGCTTTTCCCGTCCCTCCATATGAGATTGTCATTATTTGAATATTGATTGTATGATTGATTAAATATCTAACCTATTAGTTCATAGAACAAATGCATGTGGAGTTCTTTGTTTGTCTTTTGTGAATGCAGGTCAGTAGTGGGAGGAGAGCTGTAGTCAAAGAACAACCAACTGTGAAAAGGGATCGACATCAAACATGAAAAATAAGGTACATCAACTTAATCTCTTGAGCCTTGTATTTACATATGAGTGATGGGAGTTTAGACATGGGATGATGGTAAGAAGTAAGAATATTTAGGTCATTTCTGCATGTATGATAAAAACCCTTAGTGCTAGTCCATAAAAGGGGTTTCCCACCCACAATAGAATTGGCGACCATACTGGGGAACTCTAGGGTTTCTGGGAATATGTTTTCTTGGGTATTTTTAAAAACTGGTTTCATTCCTTGTTTTTAAAGTTTTTGCAAAAGTCTGAGCTAACAGAGATTCTGGTCTTGCATACCAGTTATCTCTATTTCTTTGCTTGACTACATTTTTTTTCTTTTTCAAGACCCACAAAGGTACACATTTCCTGTATAAGGTTTGCACGCGTGTACCCGCGCCCTACCTTCCCACAACCTGTGTTTACATGCTAGCTGAGGAAGTGTCAGTCGCGTGTATGATTCCAAAAAATTTCTTCTAGAGAGGCAATCATCCTCTCCCCTGTCATAAATAATCCTTCTCAGGGGTTTTCTATAACTCATTCTAGTCTTTGTTGTTTGCAGTCTATAGCTTAGGTTTCACCTCAGATTGGTTTGTTCTATGAAGTTTTCCTTGAATTGTTTTCTTTTTTTTCTATCAAAGTAAGTGTCTGAGTCTTCAAGAGATTCTGGTTCTCAGTACCAGTAGTCTCTGTCTAGGCTTGATTGATTGTCCTTTCATTTTTGAGAGTGTCAGAAGTACACGAGGGATGTATAAGGTCTGCACGCGTGTACACACACCCTGACTTTACACAGATTGCGTGCACACGCTTATTGTTGAACTATCAGCAGCGTGCCTGTGGAGAAATTTTTTGTTTAAAGTGAGGCAATCATCCTTTCCTTTGTCAAGGGTTATACCTCTCAGGTTTTTGGGTCCCTGTCATAATGTTCAGTAACCTAGGTTTGATCACAACAATAGATTTCTTTTTGATTAAGAAGTTTTCCTCAAAATTATTTTTTTTATAGGGTTTTTAGACAAGTGTGAGAGTCCAGTTTTAATTTGCTTGTGTGTTATTTTTAAAGTGACTCTTTGCGATCTATTCTTAGGCCATAAGTTTTCTTGGTCTTTTCTTGTCGATATTTTTCCTTTTTTCTTTGTGAGCATTCAAATAAAAAAAAACATCTTTTATTTCTTTGTTTGGTTAAATAGTTGTTGGTTTGCATTAGTAACCAGGAAAAGTATTTGCTTTCATAAGTTATTGATGGTTTACTTAGAAGATAAGTATCTTGTAGTCGAGTGAAATCATGTTTTGAGTCTGTTGTTTAAAGATCTTAAAAAATTTTAGTTTGAAAAGTTGATTAAGATTTGAGTCAAGAAGAAGTTGTTTTGTTTCCATCTTTCTATTTATTTTTCTTTCGTCTTTGAAACATCACTAGTTTCAATTTCATAACCTTTGACTTAAGACAAGACATAAAAATTAATGCTAAATCTAAAAATAATTAGACTTTTTATGTTTGTAGGGTCAACCAACTAGTTTAGGGTTAGGGCCTTGAATTAGGTTGGAGAGGAAACTCTTCAAGGCCGTTAAATCGAACATTAGAGTCTGAGCTAGGGAGTGTTAAAAGTCCAGTATCGTGAAATTTATCCGGGACCCCCCTCTAACACAGGGGATAAACACGAGGTCGCATGTGGAAAGGTAGCGGAGATAACCCCTCCAAATCTAGACCAATCGTAGTGGAGAACACATATCGAGGGCTTGTCTTGGGATTTCGTCGATTGCATTTGCCACAGAGCTTCATGGGTCTCGAATCCGTTCGAGGTCCTTAGTTGTCTTCCGTACCAGTTTATTTTGATATCCTTGACAGGTTTTGGGCTCGATACCCTTCTCATTGTGGTCTACACGATTTTCGATTGTACCCACCTGGTGACTGTTCGCGCGTTGATAACCTAGTTGCCTATCTTTTTTAGGGACATACACATGTGACACTGGGGTTATACCATGGTACCTAGGACATACATCGGGCCATGCTTTGTAGAGTATACCTGGAGGGTTCTTCCGTCTTCGAGTTTCACTTGCACCGGTAAGTTTCTCTAGTGTTGGTTGTTGTAACTGTTTTTCCAACTAGTTAGTGTTTGCTTTTTTTATCTTGTAGGGACCTTTTTCTAGTGTGTGTTGTTTTTGAATGAATAGAAAGCCCTAGTGTGTCTTTGATCTTCTCACATAGTGGAGGATCATGAGCTCTACCGGTCACAAAGGCTTCTTAGCCTGCCACCAGTTACACTGGAGCCACCTCCACCACCGCTAAGGAGAAAACTAGACCAACAAGGGTCTTTTGAAGCGACCGAGTCACAGGAAAGCACTCCTGAACAACCTCTGTTAAAATACCTTTCGACACCTTTAATATGGATAGTAATGGAGGAAAATTCTACCACTTCTTCTGGGAATTCCTCTATTCCTTCTACGACTGTCACCATAGGGGGTGTTTCACCTCCTAACCCACCGTCGCTAGTTCGAGCCACCATGGTCTCGACTGCCTCAACCTCAAGCAGTGGTTCGATCCTATCTTTGGCGACGACCACTGCTCCTTCCAAACAGAGTGCGACATACCCTCCATTCTCATACGAGATGCCTAGCTCAGGTACAAGCCCTGTACTATCCTACTCCACTTTGCAGACTTTAGGTCTGGGGGCAGGGATCTCTAATGCTCCTCTGCAATGACCCATGGGGGGATCTTCATCTCCCTTTAATGCTTTCCCATATAGGGGGATTTCATATACCTCCTTTGTCCCCTTCACTTGGAGGTACCCACCAGCAATCCGCCAAGCCAAACACACACCATAGTTCACATGGAGTAGGGACTTAAGGACCGCCTTCTCATAATATGCCGGTAGGGTCGACACCATTTTCTTTGTTCGGTGTGTTTGGTAACAATGCTTTCTCGTCAGCCACTTTCCCGACCGGGGGAAACCTTAGTTATGACCAACCTAATCCTATGCAGGGTACTATTCCTACACAAGGGGAAAACCCAGGAACTTCTTCCACATCAAAACCTTGGAATTCTTGGCAAGGATCAGTTCCCTCATCAGGAGTGTCGATCTAGGGAAATTCTTTCCACAACCAATGGAACCCTGGGCAAGGTGCAATACCTATTCCCATGGGATCAAAATGGGGCAACCCTTCCCAAATTCCTCCTAGTGTAATGCACGCCCAACCATCTACGTCCTATTTCGGGAATCAACTGACGATGTCTCCTCAAATGAAAAATCTGTATGCTAGTCACGGCCATGGTTTTTACCAGAACCCTGGCTAGCAAACCGACTTTTCCTAGAAACCTGGTGCCAGTCAAAATCCATGCCCCTTTTTCCATGGTTATCATAAACAACAACCAAAACTACCTTTCTTGGCAACCTTACATTTTCCAGACTTGACAAGATTGTCGAATGACCCCATTTGTCACGATCCACGTTGGCCTCCTTTGCCGACAAAATTGTCGTCAGACATACCAAAGTTTGAGGCCAAGCCTAATGAAGATCCAGGGGATCATGTGACCACCTTACATATTTGGTGCTTGTTTAATTCGTTGAAAGATGACTCCATACAATTGTGATTGTTTCAACGCACTCTCATTGGGAGTGTTGTGAAATGGTACATCGAGCTCGATCGCTCGAGATATTCTTCCTTCGACGAATTGGAAATGCCATTCCTAAACCATTTCCAATTACCTGTGAGATACGATGTCAGCACAAAATTGCTGGCCAATTCTGAACAGACAAAAGTGGACCATATCTCTGACCACATCCGAGAGTGGAGATGCCGGAAGAGTTTGATTAAGGTATTAGTCCCACCAACATTCCTGCTTGAGTGGTTCCTTAAGTTTTTGGTCCCATAGCTATCCAAAGACATCGCAACGTTGGGAGTGTTTTCCGAAGAATATGCCATCATGAGAGCTCAACAACTTGAGCTAATTTATTCTCAGTCTGGTTTAGTGTATGAGGTTTTGCCCGATGCACCATGATCCATACTTGATAAAACCAGACAGAGAGCTAGACCACATGCCGATGGTATTGTAGGTTTAGCACAAACCAAGCCCACTGAACAACTGACAAAAAAATGTAGCAATTGTCTATACAACATACAAATGCCATCCAAACTACTATTTTAGTTGCTCCCCCTACCCAAATGTCATATGTACAAAATGTGCAATCGACAAATCCAAAGGCCACCCAGTAGCCTGATGGAAAGAAACAACAACGAAATAAGGGTAAAGGGGATAAGAAACCCACTAATAATGTTGGCGGGGGAAACACTGAAAAATGGAAGGCGAAGTATCTGTGTAACCTGTGAGTAGAGGACCACCCGACCCACCAGTGCCCTCGGCTTGCAGAGGCCCAAAATTTTGTGACACAACAACAAATTGTTGTGTTAATGAATCCATTCCAACATGGGAAAAACCTAACCCAAGCCTCTACAAGCACGGAATGGGGTAGTCAAGGACCCTCTCCATCTTCGAACAATCCTGCATCCACGAATGTGTATATGATGAAAGGTGATGCTTTTACATCAACTAGAGAACATAACTATAGTAACCCAAGAACCTCTAAGAAAGGAAAAGAAGCTGAAATCCCATCTCTTCCTCTCTAGATTGAAAAGACTTTGGGAGAAACAATGACACGCATCCCAAAAGGTGATTTCAAGAAATCTTCTCACAACCCAAATGCAAGGGYTKCCTAGAACTATTATGTGGTGGGGGATTTATCTCAAACCCCTTGTACGATGTCTKCTTTGGAGTTCCTCCAGAGCTGCCCTTCCCAGAGGAAAGATTTGCTAGCTACTTTAGGATCTGTCGAGACTTGTAATCCGAGAACAATCATGATGGATACAATCAAATTAAAACCTCGTCTCCCTTACCACGTAGCATTTYCGATAGTAGTGTMTTACCCCATGAACAATTTTACACGAAACATTTTYCGCACARTGGTGGATGAGGGTGCCTCGACATGCATCATGTCATTGGCGTGTTGGAAGGCCATTGGCCAGCCCATTTTGTCTCTATCACCTACTCTTCTTACCACTTTCGACGGTCCTTCATTTCGACCACATGGCATCATCACCTCTTTCCCCATGCAGTTAGGAGGGAAGACTGTGTGCGTTGAGGTAGAAGTAGTCGACACATCCCTCAACTACAATCTATTGTTAGGTAGGAGTTGGACTTATGCCATTCAAGCAGTGGTTGCTACATTTTTTTGGGTCTTGTTGTTTCCACACGAGGGTCGAATCGTGACCATTGATCAATTTTCCTTCTCCAGACCTGACCCTTCATTAGGGGCATCCACGGTCCTAATGATTTACAATCCCCAACCAGGAGTCATCAATGTAGGGGTTGGTTTGTGCCCATCTTTGATGGGTACTTTCGTTTACCTGCCTCCTCATGGTGATGTCAAGTTCATATCAGACCACCATAAGGTTGTGATTTTCCAAGTTTCACTATTTCACATGACTTACTTCAATGATCCATGGATTCTTCCTTCCCCATCGACCATGATGGAAGGGATAGGGAACCATGGTATGTCCATGCCCTTGTCCATGGCAGAGGCAGCGTACTCTTTAGTTCAACAAGCTTCAGCCGACACCGGTCTGACTACTGCATAAGAGTTAGATCCGATCCCGGAGCCTATTTGGGCTCAAGGTTCCCTCACTGGTATTGATTCGTTAGACTTAGTCATGCCCTCAGACAAAGCAATCATTGAAGCAATGACTAGTCCAGACAAACCCTGGGACAATCTCCATCACAGATCATACTTCCTTCCAGAGTTAAGAAGAATCCAAGCAGGGGAATTCACCTTGACTATGACTGGAGATAGGTCCCGTCCTATCAATCCCTTGGCTACAAATGAGGTTTATGCTGAGGGTAATATGGCAACTATCGCTGAAAATATACCGATTAATATCTCCAGAACCCCTGGCATCATGGAGAATGTTTTCTTCAGAGCTGACTATTCTCTCGAAGAGATTCAAATCTACACATATTTATTTAAAGAATTCTGTGACATTTTTTCTTGGTCTTATGAGTAAATTCTAGGCATTGATCCAAAAATAGTCGAACATGAAATCACAACTTATCCAGATTCCAAGCTAGTTCGGCAGAAGCTTCATCTAGTTAATCCCAGGAAAGCAACAACCATTAAGGTTGAAGTCAAGAAACTTCTCAAAGCTAGTTTTATCTATCCTATCCATTTGACCCAATGGGTGTCAAATCCTGTGTCAGTCAACAAGAAACAGGGCATGATTCGCATATGTACTGACTTCTGTGATTTGAACAAGGCCTGTCCAAAAGATAATTTTCCCACACCATTCATTGACCAGATAATTGATGAATGTGTAGGTTATGAGGTCTTTTCTTTCATGGATGGTTTTTCGAGATATAATCAGATACAAATCAAGCCCGAAGACCAACACAAAACTGCATTCATTTGTCCATGTGGTACAATTGCCTATTGTAAGATGCCTTTTGGTGTCAAATATGCTTGAGCTACCTTCTAGTGGGCCATGTATTTTTCTTTCCATGATCTCAAGCATATAGTCGAAGCCTACTTAGATGATTTAGCATCACGATCTCGCAAGAGAATAGATCATCCCACACACCTCTGACTTATCTTTGAGCGATGTCGCTACTTCTGGATTCACTTGAACCCAAAGAAATGCATCTTTTGCGTAACATCAGGACGTTTGTTAGGTTTCATAGTGTCAACAACAGGGATCATGGTCGATCCTCTTAAGGTTGAGGCAATAGTTCAGTTGCCTCCCCCACACACAATCCTTCAACTTCAGAGTCTACAGGGCAAGGTGAATTTTTTGAGGTGTTTCATCGCCAACTATGCCGAGATCACGAAGGGCTTTATGCGCTTACTAAAAAAAGACATTGCTTTTCATTGGGATTATGCATCTCAACGCTCCTTCGAAGCATTGAAACATGCTCTCAAAACTATCTCTCTGCTTCAGCCACCCAACTATAACAAAGATTTCTTATTATACTTGGTTGCAACAGAGTCAACCATCGACATGGTCTTAGTTCGGGAAGCTGATTTTCTCTCAGAATATGTGATCTATTACCTAAGTCGAGGCCTCGTCAAACCAAAACTCAATTATTCTCATATCGAAAAACTTGTGTTGGCAGCAGTCCATGTTGTCCAATGGTTCCGTCATTATTTTCTATTTCGCAAGACCATCGTCATTGCTGTTGTGAATCCATTTCAATACGTGTTGAAACGATGGGTAATAGGGAAAAAAATCAGTATATGGATAGTCGTCCTCCAGGAATTTGACTTAGATTTCATTTCAGCGAAATCCAAAAGGTCACTGGTCTTCACAGAACTTATTTCGGAACTTCCAGTCGAGTCAGGGGATGTTGTGCCTGAAGAATCGCTTATTCGAGGAGATATGTTTTTGATAGCATCTTCGGACCCCTGGTATGGAGATATTCTTGTTTATCTCTATAATCTGAAGTGCTCCACCTCTACTTCTCGTGATGAACGTTTACATATACGTCATCAGGCCAATAATTATCTCATCCTTGAGGACACTCTCTATCGTTGCATTGTAGATTGCATTCTTCACCGATGCCTCATTCATGAAGAAGCGGAAATCATGCTTAATGATTTCCATATTGGAGCATGTGGCGGTCATTTGTTTGGGTTGGAAACAACCCAAAATATTTTATGAGCCGGTTAATTCAGGCTGAAACTAATCAAAGATTGTATCGAATCGGTCAAGAAGTTCCACCCGTGTCAGATCTTCTCTCGGAAGATGAGGGCACATCTCGCTCCCATGTTTCCTGTCATCATAGTTAGTCCCTTCACCAAGTGGGGGATTGATTACACTGCATGCAACCCTCCTTCAGCTAGGGGGCATCATTATATCATTGTAGTCGTAGACTACTTGACGAAGTGGGTCGAAGCTATGCCAACGTTTAGAGATGATGGAGAGACTACAACTCTCTTTTTGTTCAACCAGATAATCGCAAGGTTCGGCGTCCCGAGAGAGATTGTCACTGATCATGGTAGTCACTTTCAAAACCAAATGATGACCAAATTAACATCAAATCTTGGGTTGTGAAAAGAACAGTCGTCACCCTACTACCCCCAAGCAAATGGTCAGGTGGAAGTTGTCAATAAATCTCTTAAGACCATCCTACAACGAATGATCAACTCGACCAAGTCAAATTGGCATTTGATTTTATACTTGAAATTATGGGCTTATCGAACGTCTGTTAGGAATGCAACCGGTTTCTCACCTTTTCAACTCGTTTACGGGCTGGAAGTAGTCTTGCCTATAGAATGTCAGATCCCATCCTTAAAATTGGCAATATAGTTACTTCCAGACACTTCTCCACTTGAAGAGAGGTTATTATACCTTGAGCAGCTCAACGAGAAGCATTGTGATGCAGCCCTAGCCAACGAGGCTCACAAACAAAAAGTCAAGTGTCAGTATGATTGGTCCGTTCATCCTCGGGTTTTCTATGAAGGTGACCTTTTCCTGGTCTATGACCAAGACAAGGACCCCCCGGGGGCAGGCAAATTCAAACCTATGTGGTTCGAACCTTTCATCATAAAAGAGGTTCTAAAAAAGGGCGCTTATCGTCGGGTTGACTTTGAGGGAAATGCTTTGGTGGAGCCTAGAAATGGACTCTACCTCAAAAAGTATTACTCATAGGTAGGTCACCTTGGGTAACTTTTTGTAACATATGTATAGTTTTCGTACGATTACTTTTTGATTTCTTTTAGTATTATGGACGTGTCATTTTTTATTTTATCTTTTGTCACTATGGTAGATGTCAAGTGAATCAGAGGTGTTCATTGGGTATGCAGACGGTGCTAGTCGACACACTCGGAGGCTTGCCTCCGTAGCTTGGGTAATTTTTACACCTCAAGGCTAGTTATTATCTTTAGGAGGTATATGTTTAGGCGACACCACAAACAATGTCGTCGAATACAATGCAGTTATTGATTTGCTTCGTGATGCCCTGTCATTTGGTATCTCTCATCTCTGGGTCTATTTAGATGCTCAGCTGGTTGTGTCTTAGTTAAATAGAGTCTACCATGTTCATGATCTGACTTTACATGGAAAATTCCTTAGGGTACATCTCTTAGAATGAAGCTTTGATTATATTACATATTTTCATGTTCCTAGGAGATTAAACCAAGTTACAAATACTCTAGCTAATCAAATTTTAGACTGGAATCTCGTACACATATAAAAAGACATACACATAAACATGTAAATACATTTTTAAAGGAAAATATGATCCATAAGACATAAAAAGACATAAAAATCCATATATAATATCACAATCATCAGAGTACATAGGTGGATGAAAGCGGCTCAAAAATGTGAACAGTAATGAGTCATGGGGCTTATTCCCTCAAAAAATATATACAAGTAGAGCTATCGACACGTGAAAAGTCTAGACTAAATAAGGTTAGTGCCTGTGGGCCCTGTTGTAATAATCAATAGCGTATTCCAAACGGTGAAATAGTCGGACCCACGTCTGTGGTGCCCCCACTACATGAGGTTGCATAGATGGTGGCAGATCCTCAATATCTTCCATGGGGACGGTGTGAGTGAGCAAGGTAAAATTTCGCTCAACTTGTCTTAAAACCCTCTCAGCCTCACCGGCTGGAAGCTCTCATGTTGTTGTTGGTCCCCCTGCGGCGGCAGGTGCGGCTCTTGGCCGAGGACGACGCATGTTCCTCACATAATCCGCAGGATGCACCGGGCCCACATCTGCACACAATAGACACATATCTGTCAAATACTCTGGTATAAAAAAATGATATGTATAAAAAACAGCACAAAAATTATATATGTTTCACAAAAAAAAACGATGCAAACATACCCATCTTGCCTCACTCCTCTCCTGGAGATAGAAGGATCTCAGGATCTCTCGATAAATCAATCCCATCATAAGGATAATCCTCTATGACTGGGATCTTCCGCGACAACCAAGAAAATAGTCATCATCAAAAGACTCATTGGTCCTTCCACCACCCTGTCATGGCAGCAACACTGCCCATCTACAAACCACAAGAAGAGAGGCATGATGTCCTTGTACCACCACTCAAGGACTGGAACTAGGATTTATTTCAAAGAATAAAGAGCATAGAATCGTCCCAAACCCGAAGTTCCTCTACATCCGCAACTGGCAATCTGTCAGCTGCCTCTTCATACAATCCAACAATGTAGTGCTCCAGTCAAATATCTGTGCATTTAAGCATTGGACTGCACATTTCATTTGTGCACGTGACGCCTGACATAGAGCTACCGAACCAGTCATCCACCCAATAAGAAACACAATCGCCTGCAGTGATAAATCAGTGATCCTGCTTATTGGCACCTGCGAGCTCGATCGATCTGTACCCGCCTCACAATAGAGTCTTATCAATTCCGATATATTGTGAGGCCTAGAAGGAAATGTCCGGAAATTGACTGGTTCCCCTCTCCTGGAGAGGCCAGTCAAAAAATATATATCTTATGTAGTGGGCACCAGCGACTGCCCCTCTAACATAAAATCTTTTGTGTCTGGGTGCCAATATTCAACAAAGGCATTCAGTAGCCTAGGTTGTGCTCTCATGAAAGGACACATAAAAAAATTGAGCAAGCCACATTGCATTAACGCCGCCACATCGTTAGGGTCTTCCCCAATTAGTGCGCTAATATCTTTGTGCCCTCGTTCTCTCCATTTCACATACATCCTGCACATGGGAAAAATTTTAGAGGGTCATGCCTTGCTTTTTAAACTTTTTTTACACTCATCGGAGGATCCACGTGGGTTGTTGTGATGACAGTCATGTGTACATGCGTTCTGAAATCATACAGAGAGAGTGTACATGCGGCATGTCATAAGACAACCCGCGTGGACGTAGGGCCGACCTTTTAAAGGTCGACGCCCGCCCCCAAAACCAAATTAAATGCATAAATGAAGAATTAAAAGGCAAGAGGAGGTATTTTATACTTACTTGGTCTAGAAGGATGGTTGTTTCGTCCACTGTAGCTCCCGGAATCACCACTTTTATCAAAGTTTTTTTTTTTCTCGAGAGTCAATTTCCAAATCAATAATGGTGACAATGAGTTGCTAGCTTCTATGTATAGACTTTTTGACCCTTTTTTGCCACTTTTTTGGCCCCCCTTATCATTTTCTCTAAATTGAGAACCATTTAGAGTGATTCAAGAGTTTCTATGGAAGGTTATGTTCATGTATCAGGACAATTTTTGGAGTTTTGGGTCACTTTTGATGGTCCATGGGTAAAAATCTCAGATGGTCAACTTGAGCATATAAGTTAGGTTTCCACCCCTACTTTTGTATCTCGTTGTCTTTATCCCTTTTCCATAGGATCAATCCCACCAAGTTGTGACACGAAACCATCATTAATGCTTTAGAAGTGTCGCAATTTGGTGGTAGAGCTTACGGGAACATGGATGCCCTAGGTAGATCCTAGTTGCACGATGGTGTCCATGTTGTCACTAATGACTGTAGGCTCAGGAGTCCTTTTAGTTTTTCCTGATTACGAGTTTGAGATTCATTTGCATGATTCTTTATCACTCTTGACCTCACCCTCGGGACTCCCAAAACATAACAGGTCTTCTTTTAAGCCCTTTTCAGACCCTCTAAACATGAAAATATTGTCAAGCGATCTTGTGGCCTTTCACGCTTGCTAAAATGGAATTTGAAGTCACGTCTTTCTAGTGGTAGTTTACCCCTTTTTTGGTCTGGACGGTCAACTGTACGAACAAAGGTATACTCTAGAGGCCTCAGATCTCTAGAAGAGTATTCTCAGGTATAATTTTAACCCTTTTTCAGGCCTGAGGGACTAAATTTACGAAAAATGAACCCCCACAGAGTCCATAGTTAAGCTCTTTTCAAACTCCCTAAAATTGAAAATATCACCAAGTGACCTTATTCTCACTCGTTAAAATGGTCCAGAAGAACATTCCTGATGGAGTCCATAGTTAAGATTTTTTCAGACTCCTTAAAAATGAAAAAATGGTTGAGTGATCCTTTCTTTGTCACACTCATTAAAATGGTTTTGAATAGACATCTTGTCGGTGCTAGTTTACCCCCTTTTCGAACCGACTAGACTACCTTCGAAAAAGGTACCCCATTAGAGTCTCCTTTTACGTTTTTCAGACTCTCTAAATATGAAAAACCACCGAGCTTACCTTCTCTGGGCTCGTTAAACTTACATCGAAGGACGTTACCATTGTGTGTTTTGTTAACCTCATTTGCATACCTGTGTCTTTGGTCTAATGCCAACTCCATGTTTCTCTCAACTGAACCATCTGAAGCATTCCTTATACTCAAGCCCTGTAGCACTTTGCCTCTGCGTCTTGAAACCTTTGGCCCCAGGAGGATTTTTTCCCAAGTGTCCTTGCTTTGAACATCAGTATTGTCCTTGTGTATAAAACTTGTATGTTTGCGACACTCATTCCTCCTTTGTAACGTAACATTCTTTTATCCTTTTTCCAAAATTATTGAAAAAGACTAAAAAAAAAAATAAAAAAAAAAAATCAAATATACCCCAAAAAGAGGAAGGGAAAAGTATCTTCTTTGTATTGGAAGCACAATGAGTCACCCTTGGACAAAGTACATCCTTCCATTTGTTTGTCAATATTTGGTATTTAATATGACCTTAGGAATTTTTTCTTGCTACATAGAGTTGTTTCCTCCTCCATTTGGTTATTCTTCCAAACATATGGAGAGTTTGTGTTGCTTCCTGCATTGTGAACTTATGTCAAATTCCATGCTGCCTAAGTCTCATCATTTGTCATGCTATTTCTCAAGGGAAGTCTTACCAAGCCTGATTCGTCCCCTCTATATTTTTTCTCTTAACCTCATTCCTAGCCATCCCGAAAGTCCAATCAAGTCTTTGTTTGAAATCAATGAAGCCTTAAGTCTAATCATCAAGATCCTCTAGTCCATACCTGACAAGTCGTCGAAGACCTATGGGTAGTGAATTAGTACACTCATATTACACTCCTACCTGAGTTTTGAATATTTTGAAGTTGTTGCTCGAGATCTGAAGACCTCATCTCTAGCCATCAGGTCTTATCAGTTTCTAGAAGATGGATACTATACATGCATATCTTTTTGATTTCGAGATGTAGCTCTGATGTGTATTTCTCGCGGATACACTTTATATAGTTATATGACATGGATCTACAGTGTATTTGATTGGTAGACATGATTTTATTTCATCCCGAAAATGGGTATGCCCGCCTCAGTGAGATAATTGTTATTTTGCAGATGGCACCTCCGTATTTTTGGTCCCTGGGCTCACTTGTTTGGTACGTTGGTGAAGATTGATAATGTATTTCGGTAATCAGATGCTCTTTTGACCTCACACATTAGGGGGCATCTGTTATAACCCTAATTTTCACCAGACATGCTTTCCTGGCATCAGGCCATCTCAGATTCCTTCTTTTCCAAAACACCACTGAACAACTCTTCTTAAAAACCCCTTTTATAAAGGCCCACCTGCCTTGCTCCGTTATTGCACGCGTGTACACACTATATGACCCAAGACAACTCGTGTGTACCTACAAAAGAACAGAAAAAGGAAAGTTGCTGACGGAATACACATCTTTGGGCATGTTAACTAAACCTTTCGGCCATGCATGGCCGGTCATTCGACCAAATACCTAGGTCCTTCTAGCCTATAAAAGAAGGGATAAGGGTCCCATTTGGAAGAAGGAAAATCATAGTAAAGAAACTATACCTGATTAAGAATTCCCTTTGTCCCAACCTTTAGCCATCCTTGTGCAAAGAGAAGTATAGAGAAAAGCAGTTGGAAGACATTCAAAGAGGAGCCCAGGATCATGATCGAGGAGCAGTAGCCAACTTTATCATTGTAAGGTATCATTTTGAAGTTAATAAAAGAATTTCTTTTCCCGTCCTGCCATATGAGATTGTCATTATTTGAATATTGATTGTATGATTGATTAAATCTCTAACCCATTAGTTCATAGACCAAATGCATGTGAAGTTCTTTGTTTGTCTTTTGTGAATGCAGGTCAGCAGTGGGAGGAGAGCTGCAGTCAAATAACAACCAACTGTGAAAAGGGATCGACATCAAACACGAAAAATAAGGCATGTCAACTTAATATCTTGAGCCTTGTATTTACATATGAGTGATGGGGTTTTAGACATGGGATGATGGTAAAAAGTAAGAATCTTTAGGTCATTTCTGCATGCATGATAAAAACCCTTAGTGCTAGTCCATAGGAGGGGTTTCCCACCCACAACAACTATCAAAGTACAACCTACTATTCTCTTGCTTCTTTCCCAATTCTGCCATAAATCTCTGTAACCAAATCATTTCTTTACTAGCCTCTATAGCAACAACATACTATGCTTTTGTTGTTGAAAGTGAAATAACCTTTTGTAGTTTTGAAATCCAACTTATTGTTGTTCCACCTAGAGTAAAAACATACCCTGGGGTGCTCCTCCTTCTATCTTTATCACCTACCATATATGAATCAAAATATCCTTGTAGAAAAATGCATGAACCTCCAAAACATAATGCATGAGTATAATTCTCTCTCAAGTACATGAGAATCCCCTTTACTGCCTCCCAATGTTCTTTACTCGGATTTTTTATATACCTTCTCACAACTCCCACTGCATGTGCAATATCTGCTCTTGTGCAAACCATCACAAACATCAAGATACCAATTGTTGATGAATAAGGGACCCTAGACATGCATTCTATCTCCTCCTATGTCTTGGGACACATTTCCTTAGTTAATTTGAAATGTCTTGCAAAATTTGTACTAACTGATATTACATTCTGCATTCTAAACCTATCCAAGACCTTCTCTATGTACTCACCCTAAGACAATGTCAATTTGCAATTTTTCCCGTCTCTTGTTATTCTCATACCAATGACTTTCTCTACAACACCCAAATCCTTCATCACAAATGAATTAGCTAATTTCATCTTGAAAAATTTTATATCCTATGTATTAGACCCTGCAATAAGCATGTCATATACATACAATAGAAAGATAATATAACTTCCATTTTCTAGCCTTTTAAAATAAACATAATGATGAGAATGACATCTACTATAACCTCGTTCTATCATAAACCTGTAAAAATTCAAATACCATTGCCTTGGATCTTGCATTAGGCCATACAAGCTCTTATTTAACCTGCATACCAAATTTTCCTTCCCTTTGACCTCATACCCTTGTGGCTGCTGCATATAAATATCTTCATCCAAATCCCCATGGAGAAAAGTTGTTTTACATCTAATTGATCCAGATGAAAATGTCCTACTTCCACAAGACTTAAAATAGTCCTAATTGAAGTCATTTTAACAACAGAGGAAAATATTTCATCAAAATATATACCTTTATTTTGTGCAAAACCCTTTACAAAAAGTCTAGCCTTGCATCACTTTTTTCCTCCATATTCATCTTTCAACCTGTAAACCCATTTATTCTGCAATGTTCTTTTTCCTATAGGAAACTGAACCAAATCCCAAGTCTAGTTATTTACCAAGGAATCCATTTCCTCTTTCATTCCTTGCTCCCACTTCTTTTTAGTGTCTACCTGCATTGCTTCTTCATAACTTTCCGGTTCACTAGAATTAGTCAACAATAAGTAATACAATGAAGGAGAGTATCGTTCAGGGGATCTATTTAACCTGGTATATCTTCTAACAAAAATTACAAGAGTTTGTTGGTCCTGTTGTTGTACATTTTTATTTTCGGGTACCTTTGGAATTTCTTTTTCAATGATCTCATCAAGCACTGTGTATTCTGGTTTTTATTTTTCTTGTTTCTTTCCCTGCAACTGATCTTTGTACATGAACTTCTCATTGAATATGACATATCTACTTCTAATTATTTTGTTATTTTCATAATCCCATAAGTGATAACCAAAATTATTAACACCGTGTCCATTAAAGGTACACTTCTTGGATTTTTACACAAGATTTGTTCTTTTTTCTTTATCAATATGGACGAATGCTTCACACCCAAAAGTCTTCAAAAAAGAATAGTTTACATTTTTACCTGTCCATGCCTCATATGGAATTCAACCATCCAAAGAGCTTGAAGGTACTTTATTTAGTAAGCAAACAATAGTATCTACAACATCTTCCCATAACTGTAAGGGAAACCCAACATGCAATGTCATACTCCTTACACGCTCCATGATTGTTCTGTTCATCCTTTATGACACACCATTTTCTTGTGGTGTTCCTAGAACTAGTTTCTCTCTATGAATGCCATGGTATGAACAGTAATCATAAAACTCCTTACTGCAATATTCACCTCCATTGTCTAATCTGAGATACTTAAACCTTTTTCCTTTCTCATTCTTAATGAAAGATTTCCATTTCTTAAAAGTATCAAAAACATCATATTTTTGTCAAATGCAATAAACCCAAGTTTTTCTAGTTGCATCATCAATAAAAGTAACATAATAATGAGAGCCACTAAGAGATGATACCTGATTTGGTCCTCATACATCTGTATGCACAAGCTMTAACCTTTCACTCTTCTTTGCTTTTCCAACTATGAKAAATCTAACTCTCTTATGTTTTCCATAAACACAATGCTCACATAAATCCAAATCAATTTGTTTAAGATATGGMAACAAATTTATTTTGTGAAGTATCTGCATCCCCTTCTCACTCATGTGTCCAAGCCTATGATGCCACAATGTTGTATCCACTCCTATAGAATCTAAAGAGATAGAAGAGTCAATATTCCCAGTACATAAATGCAATGTAACTACCTTCTCTCATTTTTCTATCACATGTGATCCTTTGGTGAACTTCCATGCCTTGTCTGTAAATATAGATATACAACCTTCACTTACAAACTTCCCTATTGAAATTATATTTTTCGTTACATCTGGTACATGTCTTACCTCTTTCAATAACCATTAGTTTCCATTCTTTTGCTTTATTTGTACCTTACCCATTCAAACAATTTTGCATGGTGCATCATCACCCAAATGAACCTGTCCAAAATCACCTTGAACATAATATAGAAAATGTTTCCTATGGGATGTGGCATGAAATGAAGCCCCTGAATCTACTACCCAAGACTCAAAAATATTATCTACATAAAGAATCAAATCATCATGTAACACATAACCTGTTACATTTCATTCTTTATTTTTCTCTTGTTGTCCATCTCTTTGTTTCTTTGGATCTCTGTAGTATTTCTTCAAATGTCCTTTCTTCCCACAATTCCAACATTCTATCTTACCTAGTTTGGATTTGGATCTTCCCTTCCTGGAATTCCCACGGTTCCCTGAGCCCTTTCCTATATCATTTTGTCTTCCCCTATTCTCCATGTTTAGCGCATTACCTGATGTCTCACCTGTTCTTTTCCATCACATTTCCTCACTAAGGATAACAAGAACAACATCATCAAATTTTAGAGTGTTTGAAACATAGACATATTTACTTACAATGATGACCAAGACGTTACAACTTTATTCTAATGAGCACAAGATTAAAATAGCCCTGACCTCATCATCAAATTCCACTTTTACAAAACTTAGCTGATTAGTAACCATATTAAATTCATTTAAATTATATGCAACATACCCACCTTCTAACATCTTCATATTAAATAATTGGTTCATCAGAAATACCTTATTGGACGTCGAGGGTTTTCATACAGTTTAGCCAATGTGTACAACAACTCATTCATTGTCTTTTATTTTGAAATATTGAAATCCACCGATGCTGCCAGGCTCAGCCATATCGTTCCTAGTACCTTTCTGTCAAGAATATCCCATTCTTCATCCTTCATGGCCATCAAATTCTTTTCTATTTCTCCCAATTGTAGGAATATATCCTTCTGATATAAATAATCTTCCATATGCATCTTCCATACCTGGTAGTTTTGGCCATTAAATTTCTTGACCCTAAACTTTCCATCTTTCACCATTGCTCCCACTCGAACCAGGAACCCTCTTTTCTTGTGAGTTACCTTTCGCTCTGATACCAGTTGTTATAAAAACAGGATTGTAGAGAAATAAAATAAAACAAATGTGGAAATAAAAAAATATATATATATATACACAATACAATAGAGACACAAATATAAGTAGTTCACCCAGCATGGGATATGTCCATGAGAGAAATTTATAGGTCCTTCCTTTTTATTATCCAACAAAATGAAGGCATACAACCTACAACTCAACCACTATAACTTCATCTTGTTTCTCTCGTAGTCTTCTCTCTCAGAATACAATATTCCCCATAATACACAACCACAATACAATTCCCTCATAAAATAAGGTTTCCTTCTGGGAAAAAAATCCCTAAAATAACTTCTACCTTCAAATCTACAACCTCTTAATGAACGGTCTAGAATGACTATGAAATTAAAATATTTTACAAGGCAATTGTTTTTCAAAATTTCACTTCTGGAGCGCTACCCACAAATCCCCCGCCAAGTGGAATACAAAAATTGTCGCCCCCACCCCTCCGCCCCCTGAACCCCCTTGAAAATAGTTGTGTGGGGGAAACCCCCCCCACACCCCCCCGTTAGGGAATGGGGTCCAAGAATGGATGAAACAAGCCTCTAAATCAAGAATATAATCAAGCTCCACAACCAACACTTATGAATTTCACCAAATACCTTGGAATGATTGTTGAAAACTATTTGGAGATCTAATGGAGTAGAGGATAATTATGTTTGAAAATTAAGTGAGAACAATTGTGAAATTACAACCCGGTGTCCCTTTTTGAGTAATTTTTTCATGCTATTAGAGATTACCAATTTAGAGGATTTCCCTTGGAAGCCTCTAAGATCAATTTCCTTTCCATCAGAGGAAAATCTCATGAAGATATATTGAAAATTAAAGGTCATTGTTCCCAATGATTGTAACCATTGGACCCTAATACAACATAAGAACCACCCATTTGGATGGAAATCACGGGGCTATTCAAAAAATACTCCCACATGTTAAGCTTAATACTATGACATTTCCCTGAACAATATATGTGGGATATACAAATCATCTAAGATATTTTTCTAATTTGTAATTGATGAAATTATGGGTGTTAGCGGCACCATTTTGTTTTCAATTAGAGTCGGTTTTCAGTTGAGTTATGTCCAATGTGTCAAAACATGTGAAGTCAGGTATGTAGCAATGAAAGGGTCGAAGTTAGCAAGTGGATGGTTGGCCCTTGGAAACGGGAAGGGATGTGAGAGTTGAAACATGCGTAAATGGTATGGGTATCTTGTTCCCAGAGAGTCGAGTCCTATTGAAAGTCAATCTCTACGTGCCCCAGGTCAAGTCAAGTAGTTAATGGAAGTTGCATCGATAAGTATTGTAACTATTATCAGTTCATTATGAAAGCTGAAGGAATGAAAAATAGCGGTGCTCATATCATGTATACCCTACAACCCTTATTGCATGTACTTTACACGTGGGGATGTGTTATGGAAAATATCTATCTTGATTCAAAACATCTAGTCACCATGAATTCAATGTTCCTTGGCATGATTCCTGCTTCCACTTGATATTTTATAAATCCCAGAGGTTCTGCACCCATTTTATTCGCAAGATCAGATTCATGCTATGTATGTAAGTTTTCTCGTAGGCCCAGGTCGATCAAATTCTCCATTTTGGGCATTCGCCAGATCCACTTCGCATAAGATAAATATTGGTCGTGTCATGGAGAATTTTCAAAGAATAAAGAAGGGTGCGCGAAGTAGCAAAATCGCCAAACTCGAGACCCAAAGTGATTGGGATTCGTTCTCACTCACAACCGACATCCCCAAGGATAAAAAGAGGATTCCTTTACCCATGGGAACGATGACATCACACTGCACGGAACTTGGAGTGGAAGGAACTGTGTAGAAAGGAAGGAAATTAGGAGCCCCATCTCCCCAACAATAGATACCTCAAAGAAAGGGAAGGCCAAGGAATAATAAGGACGCTAGGGAAACCTGAATCCTAGATGAACCACGTGCATGATCGTTTGTTGAAGAATTACTTATGCACATTGTCCACCTGGAGCCTTTGGAAGGTACATGTCGAGGAAGTGGGAGAAGAACGAGGAGGATGGATTCCACGGGTACCAATTATCAAGAAACATATCAGCAACTAAAGAAGGCGAATATAGCCATCGATGAACTGTACCAGGAAAATAGAGAGTTGAGACAACAACTAGCGACAAAGACCATTGAAGTGTCAGCAACACAAGGTCACGAAGGGAATGTAATGTGGCTCAAAAGAGAGCTCATAGAGGTGCATGATACAATCGTACAACCGTGAGAAACACAATGGATGTCGAAAGAAAGGTATGAAAAACATTCCAGAGAATTTGAAATGATCGAGGAGATAGCCCGCGCAGTTCTCTCTAGCAAGCAGAAGAAACAAGATTAGTTGAAGCTCGTCCTGTACCCACAAAAAGAAATAAAATCTTGACATTTTTGAAGGATACATTTCCCTAAGACAATGTTTTCATTTCTAATAACGACCATGACAATCAGCAACCACTTGTTGCACCCATTTTCCCCAGCAAATGAGCGCGCGACAGAAATCAAAGTCATTACAATAGAAAGCGTGGCTCTGAAAAACACTTGTTTGTTCAGACATTTGATCGAAGGAAAGTATTGACACATCACTCTCTCATGACGAGACTTGAACGTTAACCAGATCCCCATGGTGGATTACAAACAGTCATAATATAGCCATATGTATTTGTTGTCTATTTTTGTAAAAATGTCATGCGAAGAGTCTTTTAATGCAGAACAATCAGTTTCCTAGTTTTTAGATATAGCAGTTAGAAGAGAATGGTAGGCCAAGAGTCACCCTCTCTTATATATTTTATCTTTTCGATGTCATCCAGGTTGGTTAGAAAAATTAGTATAGACCGTAGCTATTTTATGAAATTTGAGTTCGATTGAAATTTAATGCGAAAGTCCTATAGCTTGATGAAAATATTCTAATTGTAGCAATTGGATGTATTGTTTTCCCTTCTTTGCGTATGTACTTCCTGTTTTCTTTATTCATATATTTTTCTATCTAAATCAGAACGAAATTTCGAACCTACGGATTCGCTGCACAACGCACCTTGTTCGCTCCATTTAGAAAAATCATTTTTCTTCTAAAGTTAACTCTGAATTCATCCACAACGATGCTCTGAGTTACTTCCTCTATTTTCTCGTCGCCACACATTACAATTTTGCACTGAAGACTGTTGCTTGCTTAGACTTTATCCTCTCAAGTTCAGTCACTGAGTCATTTGTTTCTGTCATTTTCCTCGAATCGACTCCATAGCCCAAAGTCTTACTCTCTTGCACCAATATAACTAGAACCCATCATTTCAAAGGTGTTAAATCTAGCCACAGTTTTAAAGCCATATCCTGCATCGAGAAATACTCTCCCAAGAGAGACCTCTTCAGGTCTGAAAGGCTAGTTTTCGTGTCAGAAAGTTGGTTGAAAAAGTTACCTTCCTCGTATGTTTATCAGCTGAAAAAATTTACAGAGTGCTAACATTATGGTGCCATTGTCAGGGACGAAATTGAATAGATTTTACCTGGGAGAATGACTAACATTGTAGTTTGATCCTTGAGGGTAAAAGAGGGACACACATATGTACTGGTTAAAACCTTTACCCTGGAAACTCCAGTCAAAAATACCAGTAGCTCCAAGTAACACAGTTCCAGAACCTTGGCTCCAAAAATGATCTATTCTAGAGAAAATCCTGACCCAAACCCTACAGATCCTGTGTACAACCCCGAGAAAATTATGTGCAGGACCAGAGAGAAAGTGCCAAACCCATTCTATTACCTAGATAGAATCTTGTCCTTAGCAAAAGACAATGCGCAAATCATTGACGACCTAGATTTTGACACATTCTTTGAGAAAACCCTGTTCAGGTCTAAGTCGGAAAATAGCTTGGGCGAGAGAGTTTTCAAATAGAAGAGATTCCAGGCCCTACTGTCTAATAATATCCCTCAAACCCCAAACCCTCCTAGATCCATGGCCACCATATCTGCCCCCATCATTTTTCCAGTCCAACTTCATGATTTTCCCCAAAATTATAGCGAGAGGATTAAGATCTACGATGTCGAAGGGAGCGTTTCAACCCAAAACATCTGGATTGGTTCAATGATTTCATCGATCTGGAAGAGGTGGACTATGAAGACATGAAAATGAGGTTGTTCATGCAGAGCTTTGCAGGGGAGGTTAGGAAGTGGGTCAAATCCCTATGACCAACATGTATTCAATACATCACTGTGTTCGAAACATCTTTCATCAATAGATGGGGGGGCAAGAAGAACCCCTTGCAGTTGTTAACGTAGTACAATAATATGAAGAAGGCGTTGGAGGAGACAGTGCAAGAATTCTTAGCCCTCTTCATGAAGTTTTATAACTTGATTTCCACAAAGGTCTAGCCACCTCTCAGAGCTGCGCAATTATGATACACTGACTCCTTCGACAACAATTTCACATTGTTGTTGAGAGAAAGAAGATCAACGAATCTAGACGCGATAATGGGAAATTCAATCAAAGTCGAGGTAAATATGATGGCATTGGGGAAGATCAAATAGATATTCAATAGAGGTGATAAGAATCCCCATGGAGACGTGCAACCATCAACTTCGATATCCACAGACGACAAATTCAACTTAATGAAGAGAACCATGGAGAAGCTAATGGAGAAAATTTCTATGGGAAATAGACCTGTTGCTCGAGAACATCATGAACCCCAACCCCAGAATTAGAATCTCAGAAGGGGTCAAGTTCCTTAGATTAGACAGAGGGAACAAAGAGAGTAGAGAGATCAAGGCGACTAGTATACAAGGCCTCCATTCCAAAAAAACTATGCGGATGAAGACTTCTATCAAATGTTCGAAGACCAAATGCATTGTTGCGATGACAAGAACCCACACGTGTTTTTGAAAAAGAGTGAACATGATTAGTACATGAGAAGAAACGACGATTTTATGTTGGATACAAACGATGCATGGATTGGGGAAACTGATGAATCATTGTCCTGGGAAACAGAAGAGTTCAAAAAAGGTTACCATAACGCTATCATGTAGTTTCAGAATAAATATAACCTTAGGAGCAAGGAAGCGTCTACCGAGCCTCAGCAAACTAATCCCATAAGGAATCCTCCAGTCAACACCCCTTCCACAAGTCGACTGAGGCCAGATATCATGACAAAGGATGCGACGGAGAAGTCAAAGTTGAAGGAGGAGGCCCTAGAGAAAACTCCGGAAACAAGGCGAGAAGCAGGTGGAAAAGAGGTAGAGAAAGTCTATCCTCCTTTTAACTTTGAGCATGAAATGGATAAAATAAAAATATATGTCCCATTCAACGAACTTATCAGAAAGGGAGCGTATCGAGAGCATATTATTAAAATGTTGAAAATGGGAGGGACCCTCGATACTTTGAATGTACAAGACGATCACCCTGCTATTCTGTTTGGACCATGCATTGAGGAGACAAGTGATACTGAGGATGTACCTTTGTTCTACGTCATCCTGAAGGTTCATGACATTACCTGCATAATTCCATGATATATTCTGGCGTGTCACACAACCTCATGCCAAAGGTGATCATGGATGAACTGGGTTTAGATATCACTAGACCCTACAAAGACCTTTTCTCTTTTGATTCTAGGAAATTCAAGTGCTTGGGTCTCATTAAGGACTTGGTCATGTCATTGGCCCAAATTCCTTAGAAGAAAATGGTTATGGATGTGGTCATGGCAGACATACCCCTAAGTTTGTCATGATGTTTTCTAGATCATGGGATGCGAAGTTAAAAGGGACCCTGCAAATGGACATGCCATACGCCACCATTCCTATATTTGAACATGATAGATGGTTGTACAGATAAGTGCTGTTGAAATACATGGTAAGCAGAAAAACGCATCCAAAAAACCATCGCATATAGTCCATCGAAACTGATTTTGGTTCTTCTATATTCTACAATGACTTGAGTTTTGAAGAGGAAGAGCCAACAACCATCATGACAGCCGATGAGGAAACCACATGGGAAGCAACAGAGAGTGCCGACCCAAAATACTATGTTGAAAACAGGATGTGGAACATGAGTTTCGATGGCATTGTTAGCAAGGAAGGAGAAGTTGTTGGCATATGGGTAAGCCCCCCTAAAGTGGGCACAAATCTATGTTCATACAAGTTCAAGTTTGAATGCACAAACAATATGGTTGAGTATGAGGCACTGATTCTGGGCCTAGAAGTGTTGAAAGAATTAGGTGCAAATAGGATAACAGTGTGTGGATATTCCAAATTGGTCATAAACTAGGTTAAAGGCATATATCAAACAAACAACCCTAGGCTGGGAGTGTACAAAAACTTGGCTCTAGACCTCCTTGAGGAATTTTCAGAGTATAACCTATCTGCTATCCCAAGGGAGAAAAATCAAATCGCCGATGTGTTGGCCACCTCGGCCTTAGTCTTTAAAATCCCCATCTTCCCAAACAAAAAATACGACATTGAAGTCAAACATAGGATGATAGTGCCTAATAATACCAAATATTGGCAGGTGTTTGAGGATGACAAGAAAGTAGAAAGATTTCTTCAGATGAGTGATGAGTTCTCTAGCATAAACATTAATGAAAAATATTTATACGATGAATATGGGAGCGTGGATGTGCGCAGTAATGACGACCATTTCCAGAACCAGATCTCGGGAAGGGACATAATACAACTGAAAAATAACATCATTCTGAAGGGGTCAGTGCCGCTGGAAAACATGTTTGACAAAAATGACGTGGCTAAAAATCCCAAGATCACTGCAAATGGAGAGGACGTGGAAGACTGCAACATCCGGACTGAGGAGAACCTGAAAATTATCAAATTATTGAAAATGCTCAGTCCATAGGTCAAGCAAGACTACGTCAAGCTCATTAAGGATTTCCCTGACATTTTCGCGTGGAGCTACGATGATTTAAAGGTGTATGATACTAAAGTGATCCATCATGTTATCCCTCTCAAATAAGATAAAACACCTTTCAAATAGAAGTTGATATGGATAAATCCCCTGCTACTGTTGTTGATCGAAAAGAAGGTAAAGAAAATTTTTGACACCAAGATTATCGTTTCTTTGTGGTTCTCGAAATGGGTAGCTAATTTGGTGCCTGTAAGAAATAAGAGCGTTGAGATAAGACTGTGTGTAGACTTTCGAAATTTGAACAAAGTGTCCCTCAAGGATCACAACCCTCTTCCTCAAATGGAATATATCCTGCAAAAGGTGGTGGGGTCCTAGAAGATGTCCATGCTGGATGGTTTTTCAGGGTATAATCAGATCATGGTCCACCCAGACGACTGGGAAAAAACAACTTTCACAACTCCATGGGGAACGTTCATGTACACCAAGATGCCCTTCGACCTGATTAACACTGTGGCCACTTTCCAGAGGGAAATGGACATCGTGTTTGCTGAAGAAAAGGATAAGTTCATTGTGATCTATCTATATGACATCACAATATACTCTTCTTCTGACTAACAACACCTCGAGCATATTTAGAAAGTTTTCCAGAAGTGCAGGAAGTTTGGCATATCGCTAAATCCAAATAAATCACATTTCAGGGTGGAAGAAGGGAAGTTGTTGGGACATATTATCTCAAAGGAAGGAATTAAGATAGACCCCAATAGGGTTGAAGGAATCTTGAAAATCGATACTCTGCGCAGTAAAAAAGAAGTGCAATCCTTCCTAGGAAAAGTAAACTTCTTGAGGAGATTCATCTCGAACCTGGCAGAGATTATAAAAAATATCACCTGTATGCTCAGAAAGGGAAATGAGATCAAGTGGAACCTGGAAGACAAGAATTCATTTGAAGATATCAAGGTGACATTGACTAGAGCTCATGTGCTATCCAGTCCAGACTTCATGAAATATTTCACCCTGTTTTCTTTCGCCTCACAGCATACAATTTTTGGCGTGCTATTACAGAAAGACGAGCAGAACTTCGAGAAACCTATATCATATTTCAGTAGGACATTGAGGGATTCTCCACTAAGGTACGGCATTATGGAAAACAGGCATACGCCTTAGTAAAGGCCCTAAAGGATGACTCAGCCCAACCCCGAAGGGAGGAGAGGAAAATGGATAGCGTCCATGATGAAATATGACTTGGAGATTAAGCCGATAAAACTAATTAAGGGTCAATGCCTCGTGAAGATAATGGCATAATCAGAATGCAACACTGTGGGAATAAATTTTATCGTCGATCTGTCGAAGAGTCCTCATGAAGAAATGACTGCGCAAGTGTCTCAGGAGTTTGTCGATTCATCGTGGTATGCAGACATCATCTATGTGTTGAAGAACCTTCAGGCCTCCCCAGGAATAAGTAAGACTAAGGCCAGATTTATCAAGATTAAAGTGGCTAAGTTTTGCATCCTGGAAAACTCACTCTATTGGAAAGACTGTGGGTGGATATTGTTAAGTTGTTTGTTGGAAAATGATGCGAAGCGAGCCATAGAATAATTTCACAAAGGTGATTGTAGAGGAAAACACTATTGGAAAACCACTGCACAAAAAATCCTGAGGGAGGGTTACTATTGGCCTACAATCTTCACAGACATGTACAAAGAGGTCTCCAACTACCACAAATGTCAGATTTTCAACGAGAGAAGAAATTTGTAGCCTTTGCCACTAAATCTTCTCTCAGTCGAAGCACATTTCATGCAGTGGGGTTTGGATTTCATAGGGGAAATTAATCCACCATCCTCGGCGCATAAAAAATGGATAACCACGGCCACTGACTACTTCACAAAATGGATAGAATCGATCCCCACGAAGCAAGCTACCGATGTAGTCATCATCCAATTTTTGGAGACAAACATCTTGTCGAGGTTCGAATGCCTCGTTAAGATCATAACGAACAATGCGTCCATGTTAAAGTCCAAAAGTATGTAAAAGTTTTCTCAGGATTACAATATAACCCTGGGGAATTCTATGATGTAATATACATAAGGAAACGGGTTAGAAGAATCCTCAAAAAAAATCCTAACCAGGATCATCAAAAGGCTCCTGCAAGACAATAAGAAATCCTAGCATAAAAGGCTTATCTATGTGCTATGGGAATATCAAGTTACCACCAATAATTCCATCTCAACATCGCCTTTCCAGATTGTATACATAACAAACACAATTTTCCCTACCACACTGGGGTTGCCCATCAGAAAATTGTTGCAAGAGAAGGAGGTCGAGCCACATGATTCGCAGAGAAGAATAAATCAGCTGGTTCACACACAGAAGATGAGAGAACATGTGTGAAATCAATCACAGCTACACCAGGAAAAGATGAATAAATCCTTTGACAAGCGTTCCAAGCTAGAGTATTTTTGGTTGGGTGATCTAGTGTTGAGATGGGACACGAGAAATGAGGACAAAGGAAAGCACAGAAAGTTCGATAATCTGTGGATGGGTCCATTCAGAATCGGTTCACATCGCGGAACTAATGCTTATTTTCTGGAAGAACTAAATGGGGAGTGCATTAGTTGGGGGCCAGTAAAGGACAGTTTCCTCAAACATTATCTGATGAAATAATTTCTGTTTAAGTCACATGTCATTGTAAATAGTCATTTTATGTTTGTGTTGAGTCAGTAGGTCAACAAAAAATTGAAGCACGAAGTGAAGGGCCTGAGTTTTATGTTGAGGATTTTAGAATCTGCATCGATAGGTTTAGGTTTCATCTTTGTTTTTCATATTACAATATCAAAGAGTCGTGATAAGGCCTAATGGTTAGGCACCTGGTCTACTGTTCTTTTCTACATCGCAAGGAGGATAACATCCCTGTTGGATCTAGATGTTAGCATCGCCATTGTTTTTTCAATTAGAGTCATTTTTCAATTGAGTTATGGCCCATGTGTCAAAACATGTGAAGTCAGGTACATAGCAATGAAAGGGTCAAATTCATAAAGTGGTCGTTTGGCCCTTGGGAATGGGAAGGGATGTCAGAGTCAAAACATGCGTAAATGGTACGAGTATGTTGTTCCCAGAGAGTCGGGTCCTATTAAAAGTCAGTCTCTATGTGTCCTAGGTCAAGCCAAGTAGTTAATGGAAGTCGCATCAGTAAGTGTTGTAACTATTATCAGTTCATTATGAAAGTCGTATCATGTATGCCCTGCAACACTTATCGCATGTAATTTACATATGGGGATGTGTTATGGAAAATATGTATCTCAATTAGAAACATCTAGTCGCCATGAATATAGTGGTCCTTGGCATGATTCCTCCTTCCACCCGATCTTTTATAAATCCCAGAGGTTCTACACCCATTTTATTCGCAAGATCAGATTCATGGTATGTCTTTAAGTTTTCTCATAGGCCCATGTCGATCAAATTCTCCATCTCAGGCATTTGTTGTATCCACCACGCGCAATATAAATACTGGTTGCATCATGGAGAATTTTCAAAGAATAAATAAGGGTGCACGAAGTGGAATAATCTCTAAACCTAATCCCCAAAGTGATTGGTATTCCTTCTCACTCACAATAGGCATCCCCAAGGATAAAAGGGGGATTTCCCCTTTACCCACGGGAATGATGAAATCACACCGAACGAAACCTGGAGTGGAAGGAAGTACATTAGGAGCCCCCTCTCCCCAACAATAGATACCTTAGAGAAAGGGAAGGCAAAGGAAGAATAAGAAAGCTGGGGAAACCAAATTACCAGATGAACCGCGCACATGATGGTTTGTTGAATAATTACTTATGCATGATGTCCACCTGGAGACTTTGGAAGGTACAAGTCGAGGAAGTGGGATAATAATGAGGAGGATAGATGCTATGAGTACCAATGATCAAGAAACATCTCAGCAGCTGAAGCAGGCGAAGATAGCCATCATCGAACTGTACCAGGAAAACAGAGAGTTGAGACAACAACTAGAGACAAAGACCATTGAAGCATCAACAACAAAAGGTCACAAATGGAACACAACATGGCTCAAAAGATGGCTCAAAGAGGCATAGGATATGATTGTACAATTTCACGAAGCACAATGAATGTCAGAAGAAATGTATGCAAAACATTCTAGAGAATGTGAAACGACTAAGGAGATAACCCACGCAGTTCTCACTAGTGAGAAGAAGAAACAAGATTAGTTGAAGTTCATCCTATACCCGCAAACATAAAGAAAACCTTTAAATGTTTTAAGGAGACATCGCCCTAAGACAATTTTATCATTTCTGATAATGACCATGACAATCAAAAACCACTTGCCATGCACATTTTTCCCAACAAATGAGCACACGACAAAAATCAAAGTTGTTACAACAGAAATCGGGGCTTTGACAAACACTTGTCCGTTCAGACATTTGATCGAAGGAAAACATTGAAACATCACTCTCTCATGACGAGACCTGACCATTAACCGGATCCCTGTGGCAGATTACAAACAGTCATAATGTAGTCAGATGTATTTGTTGTCTATTTTTGGAAAAATGTCATGCGAAGAGTCTTTTAATGCAGAACAGTCAGTTTCCTAGTTTTTAGGGGTGGTAGTTAGAAGAGCAGGGTAGCCCAAGCAACAACCTCACTTATATATTTGATCTTTTTGATGTAAGACAGGTTGGTTGGAAAAATTAGTATAGACAGTAGATATTGTATAAAATTTGAGTTCAATCGAAATTTAATGCAAACGTCTTGTAAATTGATGAAAATATTCTAATTGTAGTAGTTGGATGTACTGTTTTCCCTTATTTTCATACATAATTCATGTTTTCTTTATTCATATCTTTTTTTGTCTAAATCAGAACAAAATTTTGAACCTGTGCATTTGCTGTGCAATGCCCCTTGTTCGCGCCATTTAGACAAAATGTTTTTCTTCTAAAGTTAACTCTGAATTCATCCACAACAGTGCTCCGACTTACTTCTTGTGTTTTCTCCTCACCACACTTACAATTTTGCACTGAAGACCATTTCTCACTTAGCCTTTATCCTCTCAAGTTTAGTCACCATGTCATTTGTTTCTATCATTTTCCTTGAATCCACTCCATAGCCCAAATTCTTACTCTCTTGCGCCAATATAACCAGAACCCATTATTTTAAAGGTGTCAAATCTAGCCAATTTTTTAAATCCATATCATGTATCGAGACATATTCTTTCGAGAGAGCCCTCTCCAGGTCCGAAAGGCTATTTTTTGGTCTGAAATTTGGTTTAAAAAGTTACCTTCATCATATATTTATCAAACGAACATATTTACTGAGTGCTAACAATGGGTACTACCATAATCAATCAATACAATTACCTTTTTCTTTTCGATGTATTATTGTTTATTGAGGGTTTGTGGAGTACTGATGCCAGTCAATGCATGACAATATATTGTTGGATTAGTCTCTTCTAGATCTAGATCTTGTGGTGGGTCCAATTCCCAATCTTCTTCCTCTTCACAGTCTATGTAGAATAATTTCTTCTCACGACATTTATGCCCTTCACTATACTTGTTTTGACAATTGAAGGATAGTTCATTTTCTCTTCTTTCATCCATTTGTTGAGGTGTCAAACTTGTAGGTTCAGGTATTCTTGTATTATGAACCCCAAAACAATCTCGTATGCTTGTGTATGCTCCAATGGTATAATTTCCTATAGCCTTATTCTTGGATTGAATATGACGATAAAATTTCATCTCTTCCATAATATTTGTAGGATGTCTTAAGAAAATCCCATGTTTAATGTCTTCTTTTAATCCACCCATATAAGATTCCAACAAATTTTCATCACTTGTGTCATCCACCCTTGTGGCCAATACCTTTAATTCTGAATTATAATATTCAATATCACCTAAGTGCTTGATTCTTTTCAATTAAATGTAGTCATGTTCCCAAAATTTCCCATTATTTTCTTCTAAGTCTCTTATAAATAAACCTAAAGTATAATGATAAAATGGGGGCTTTCGCTTAAATACACATTGATACCATTGATATGTTTCTATCTCAAAGTTCAAAGTTTCTATGTGAATCCTTTTGTTATCATCCATAATATTATGCAGTTTAAAATATTTCTCTATGTTGTTCACACATGTAATGACCTTTGTTCTATCAAACTTATTTAATTCAATCTCGGGAAAGTTGAATTTAGGACCCCCATAGTGATTAACTCCTATATTAGAGTTAAATCCACTTGGAAATTGCTTAGTATTGGCAGGATCTTAAACCTGAATACTACCTTTATTTTCACGAGTTCCTTTCATTTTGATATCTCCTTTAGGGAGTGTCTCATCTAGAGCATGAAAGATCATGGAAGACAAGGAATTTTTCAATTCCTTCATGGATTTTTATATTTCTTCTTTATTTTCATCCATTTTATTTTCTATTTCATCCATACTTATTTTCATATTTTCATCAATCTTATCCATCTTCATTTTCATGTAATTATTATTTTCATTCATCTTCTTCTCCATCTATTACATATTTTTAGTGATATTATTTTCCATTTCTTCCCTATTTTCGATTATCTTCTTTTCCATCTAGCAATAAATCTCTTGGACTTCATCTTGAGCCATGATTCATCTCTTTGGAGGTTTAGTGGGTGAAGTAAATTTTGGAGGATCCTTTAGAGCCATTTGATCAAATAAAAATTCTTCTCTTTTTCCTCTTTATCAAAAATTTTGAATCACCAAAAAAATATCTTACAATAAAAATTTATTCCAATTGTAGGTTACGTACCTTTCATACCCTTAATTTGGAGTCTGCCCTCCTACCCAACCTTCCTTATGATGTATTTCTTAAATTTCAGCCCTCGTGAGTCTGAAATTTTGGCATATAGTACTTTGATATGCCTTCTTTGTAATGACATAGGTATAACCAAAATTTTATGTGCTAAGTGAAATTTATGGTAACTTTCCAAACCCTTTCTTATTTTTGGACTTTTTTAGGGAGCGAACTTGTATATATTTTCACCTGCCCAATATTTAATATATGATTATGAAATTTGGACCACCTATAATAGGATATGTCTCCTTAGTCTCCATCGAGTTTCACTATCTGAAGCCTCCCATAAAACAATTTATAGCGAAAATACTAGGATGACTAGTTTAAAATTGAATTCAGGATGAGTCAAAAACCCTATCTTCCATAAGCTATATCTATGAATGTATAATGACACAAAATATGAAATTTGTAGCACAAGTACCTTGATATGCCATATAAGTAACCTATAACTTTATTTTTTTGAATTGTTCTAGAAAAAAGTTATAGAGAAAATTCTAAGATGACTTGCTTGGAGAAGAAAAACACTAGGATCGATGCTTTGATACTAAATGTTATGATCCAATGAATTAAAAATTGATGAAAATTCTATGAATAAAATCCACTTCAAGAGGAAAACCTCCTTTTACAGTATATCCAATTTCTAATATAATATGAGTTGAGATAATATTATCCTAAGACTAGGTCTCATTGGGGTGTGTGTGTGTGTGTGTGTGAGAGAGAGA
>ML798325.1:199370-220212 GCA_009831015.1 Picea engelmannii | reverse complement strand
CTTAGGGTAACTAGAAATATGGTATACCAATTGAATATTGTCATATTAAGGAACTCTAAAGTGTAATAAATATGAGTCTTTGATTCCAATTTGGGAGCTGTAGAGCCGACCACTCAATTGATAGTAAAGAGGATCGTGTGAAGCGGTAGATCCACTAATCCTTGATTCACAACTTGTTATTACTTTTCTAGGCCCCAAGTTGGTATTGTTTTGCAATATAATCATCAATCAATCTTGTGGCTCCACCTCTCCCACCTATTACGACGACATGTTCCCCATGCTAAGATAATCCTATGAGTAATTAAATATCCTCCAACTCTATCATTAGTCTATCATGACCCACTTGAAAAAACAATTGGTCAAGATCCCAATTCCCAACCAATATCTCCAGGATCATCACTTGGGATCTCATGCCTTGGGTTCTAAAAAATTTCAATAATATAGAATCCCAAAGTGCATTTAGTGTATTATGGTCCCTTAAGGATATCACATCATTAGCCTCATGCTCTCGTTCTTTCCACTTTATCATGGTTGGATATTGGCCGTCACAATCCAAAAAATATCATGCATTAGCTATCATCGCATTTGTTTGGAAAAATTGAGAAACAAATAGGACTTTTTAGGATTTTGGGGTGACTGTCATGCCTGTTTTTTCCAACAAGGGAAACTAGTTGCACTTTTTTTCCCAACAAGTGCGAAGATGTCCTTATGGTCATATCTATTTAGCCAAAAGGGTAGTCGTGCAAGTCAACCCATTGTAAGGTCCCCCACAAATGAAATTTTGAACAAAATGCAAAAAAATGTAAGAAAATCAAAGAGAATGGTTATAGGATTTACTTGGTCATGACAGTTTGAAATTTCAATTGTTAAATATCCCAAAATCTATAATCGAAGTTTTGGAAGGTAGGAGTGTTTTCACCACAAATAAAATTTTCACCAAGGTAAGTTTGAAAATGGGCTTTCTTTTACCACAGTTTGAGTTTTTTTAGTCCTTTTGAGTTCAACAAAACCCCTTTTCACACATGAATAAAAAAAAAACCTTCTCATTACTTCTTATTTTGGAATTTATATTATTTTGTATGAGGTTCTACAACATAATTTAACATGAGATCTAGTGTTTTTGATGATTGTTTTCATACTTTGCCACATTGTTTTGGAAACATCCACTAAACCACGAGGTACAAGTTTAAACTTGCATATAGGGATAGGTTTTTCCCTGCGATATAATTTTGTATTATTAACTATCACTTTTTTCATCACAATGCATTAGGTTAGAACCCACTAGGTCGCAACATTCTCCCTTCTCATTTTCACATTGTAACTTGTATAGTAGTGCCTACCCTTTGTCAATGAATTCAATTACATAAATTATGAGCATCAAATTATCAATTTGGTATCATAAACTGATGAAGTGTTTACATTGTATGTTCAGGTTTTAGCTTCCTTAAATTTTCAAAATGCAAAAATTACTTGTGAATAACCTGTAACTATTTGAAACTCAACTTAAAACAGGATGAAAAATACTATAGGGATAATTCTAATGACCTGCAACTAATGTCTATTGGACCACTAATTTATCTCAACATATCACAATTATTTATTCAATAGTAAATCAAATAGTCTTGTTATTGTTTAATCAAGTGATCTGTTCAACACCAATTCACGCATATATATACCCTTGTAATTCCTGTAGAAATTCATTCATTAAACAAATTATGGAATTTAAATAGAACAAAGCATATAAAGAAAGAAATCACAACTTCAACTAGTTAATGAATGAAAAACTAATCTAAGTAAGAAAGCAACAATTACCAACACACATGGGGCCCTCCTAGATATGGTAATGTTGTTGGGAATTCACCAAACTAGAATCTCAACACTACATAAAAAGCGCTCTTGACACATGAATGGAAGGAAATGACAATTCTTATTAAATCTCTATCAAAATGTTTTACAACAACATTCATTCATTCTCATATGATAATTCGATGATGTTTTGATCCCATAAACCATTGTTTATATAGTATTTTACAATTGCAAGTGCATTCTATTTGGTGGCACTTCAAATTTCAGTTTACAATAGAAAAAAAAATAGGAACTCAAGAAAACTGAATTGCTTGGATCACACCCCTTGAATCTCATCTTTAGAAAATTAGGGATTTGGGACAAACAACAAGAAACCACTGATTGCGATGTCAATCCAATTGAATACTTGGAGTGGCACAAAATTTGGGTCTGATTCCATGCTCACTTTTAAGGATGACCATAATATCCTACTAATCCTATGTTCTCTCAAACCGATTTGATAAACACCTAATCATCACCATAAAATTTAGATCGTGTTCCATGTGGCGGTTTCCCTTTAAGATTGGTGCAATCACCTCAACTATTAAATATGTTGTTGGATATTTCAAATCCACTTTAGGATTTGTATATATTCTATAGGAATTTGGTTTCTACATTATTTATCTATAAAAAATGATTAGAAATATGAAAATCACACTTGCGTGTCTACCAAAACAGAAAACATAAAATAAATGTAAGATTTGACAAATATACCTTAGAGTCCCCTTTGGCATGTATATCCTATTGGTGATGAGAATAAAGTGATAAAATTCATTATATTTCAGTTCAAAATGATTTTGTTTAAGGTAAAAGGCATAACAAAAAGTGATAAATAAGTGTCAATTTGGAGGCCCAACATCTTCCCCACACAAAAAATGTTGCAAGTCCTCATGCAAAAAAAAAAAATCATTGAAAAACTAGTAGAAACAATTGTCAAAACTGTGTTTTTTTGTTGATCCTCAAGTGTTGATTTGGATGCCAATGCCAACTGTTGGTGTTTTATCTTTCCTTTTCCTTTTCATATATTTTATTTTAACCCTCACCTATCTATTTTCTATCATCACTTTCTGGCTTCTTTCCAAGGATGATTTTAGGGGCTAAATTTCGCTCATGGGCTAATTTTCCATGGTTTTTCCAAAAACGAGATTCATTATTTTAAAAATGATTCGCCCAAATTCTATAGGATAAAATTATTTTACCTTAAAAATCGCAAAATTTTTATAAAAACTATATAAAATCCTTAGAAATTTGAATTTTTTACAAAAATATTACCAATCATTTATAGTTGGAATATGAAGGATTAGTAAGATTCGCCAAGGTTTCTACATTTTAAAATAAATTTCCATCCTTAAATCATCCCTGGTTCTTTCATACCACTTTTTAACCCGCTTTGCTAGTCTTTTCTTATCCTCTTTCATTTTCTCATTCTCTTCCTGAATTTTGGAAACATTGATTTTTAATAATTCATTCTCAGAAGATATGTGTATATCCAATAAATCAACTTCCTCAAGTTCCAATTCCAATGTTTTAATCTTCCTAATTTTCTCTTGAAACTTTAAAGAAGATACCATCTTTGTATCTGTAGTGTCTTCAATAGGGTGTTTTATTTTTTCACAATTTTCACATGAAGTAATTTTACTCACAACTTCATCACATAAATACTAGCTCATACCTTTCGTTATGGTCTTACCATTTTGAACATAGTCACTGATTGTTCTTTATGAGTCTGCAACTTCTATCACTAACTGGTTTTCTTTATTCTATTTGGAATTTCCCTTCATTCTAGCATGTTTGTTCATGGTTCATTTATTCCTTCTTGTTAGTAAAGGTTATTTATCAAATTTTTCCTTTCTCTTCCTTGAATCTGTCACTTACACCTTTTTATTTTGAATTTTGGATCCTTTTCCTTTAATTTTTGAGAGAATAGGTTCAAGGTTCGAACCCTAGTCTTTGATATCCTGGTCTGGCTTCACACTTTCAAAAAATTTCAATTTAGATGTGATAGGTTTGATTTAAAAAAAATTGGTTATGGGTTTAGTTATGAATTTACATGGATGTTCCTTCAAAATTTTCCCAATTTTTTAATTCTTGCTACGACTCTTTGATGGCTCTTTTTTCACATTTTTCTTGACACCAGTCTCACAAATTACGGTTTCTACAAGGTTCAAATCATTGGATTTGATTGGTTCATTTTTAATTTTCAAAACCCTACTGCTATGAACCTTTGATGGTACATTTATGTTTTCAGTTTCTACAAGTTTTTAACTCTTGTATTTAGAAGATCCAGGGTTCGAACTGATTTCCCTCAACTTCCACAAATTTATTTCTAACTTGGAATTGCTCCCAGTTATTGTTTGTTTTCCTTAATTCTTATTCTACCATAATATTAACAAGACCATGATGATATTAAATGTGTTCTGTTCTTTTAGATTTTCATTGAATCTCCTATGCCATTTTCTTTAGACTACTCCATAGGTAGAAAGGTAGGTTTATTTATTTACCAGTTTTAAAATGTAGAAACAATCTAATATGGTATAGAAAGATTATGGCATACCTTCCCTCACAGAAATATACTTTTTTATAATGAAAAAAATATCCCTCCAGTTATTATTTAGAACTATGTGAGGTACTCCCTTGTCCCAATTCACGTTCTGAATTCCACTTGCCATTTTCTTGTGGATGTTACGGGGAATACTTTTGATGATTGATCTTGTTTTTCTCTCTAATGGTCTGGACACATTTTGATGTAAACTTAGCACCTTGATCTGTGACAATTTCTCTTGGAACACCAAAATGAGTAAATATATTCTCAAACATAAAATGTGCAACAAATTTCTTAGTAGCATGAAGGGAAGGTTTAGATTCTTTCCATTTAGTAACATATTTAATACATACCAAAATATACCTCTTTTTCCTTGACATTGGAGCGATAGCTCCTATGAATTCTAGAGCCCATTTTTCAAAAGGCTTTATGAGTAACTAAGTTTTTAGAGGTATTTTATCTTCTTACATTGTTATTCCCATTCACTAACAATTGCCACATCTTCTGACATACTTCTTGGCGTATATAAAAAGAGTAGGACAATAATACCCCAGATAAAGGACTTTGTAAGCAGTTCTCTTATCGGAAAACTAGCCTCCACATGGCTCATTGTGGAATTCCTTTAACAAGTCAAACACTTCATCTTCTCACACACACCTCCAAATAATTAGATTAGGTCTAGTATGAAAAGTTTCTCCACCAATCCATGAATATGTGGCATTAATTTTGACAATCCTCTTCTTCTCCTTTGGCGAAAGGTGATGTGGTAACTTCCTTGTAGCTAAATAGTTAGCAATATTTTCAAACCATGGATATTTAATAGATATTGATAATAGGTGTTCATCAGGAAAATTATCATTCACAGGCACTAATTCACCTTCATTATGGATTGTGGAAAGAAAATATGCATCAACATTTTCTTTTCCAAGTCTGCATAATAAAGTGATATGAAATTCATGTAGAAAAAGAAGCCACCTAGTAATTCTTCAATTAATAATTGTTTTTTCATAATACATATAATGGAAGAATGGTCAGTGTGAATAAATATATCATAACTAGTGATGTAGTGCCTAAATTTATTGATGGGATGCACCACTACAAAAAATTCCTTTTATGTAACTGTATAGCTCAACTCATGCGGTGTCAAGTTTTTACTAACAAAATAAATGACATAATAAATACAATTTTGTTTTTTTCCTAACACTGCTCCTAAATTTGTATCTAAAGCATCAATGGAGATGTGAAAGGGGAGGGACCAATTTGGCCCTCTTAAAACTAGAACTATAGAAATATTTTCTTTCAATGTTTCAAAAGTAGTTTGACAAAGAATATTCCAAAAGAATTCACTATCTTTAGTGAGAAACTTAAACAATGGTAAGGCTATTTTTGTGAAATTTTCTATAAATCACCTATAATATCTTGCATGTCCTAAGAAACTACTTATATCCTTTTGAGTATTTGGTACTATAATTTTAGAGATAACTTATACCCTTGCTAGATCAACCTTGATTCCTACAGACAATATACAATGACCCAAAACAATTCCTTTGGTAAGAAACATATGACATTTTTCATTACTTAATGAAATATTAGTTTCTTAACATATGAATTTTTTTTTCAATATTTTGTAATGCTTCCTCAAAAGTATTTCCATAAATAGTGAAATCATCCATATGTACTTCTACACATTCATGGATCATGATGCAGACCCCCACACACTCTTGGGGCCCGCGCGAACTCCCGGTCTAGGATCAATCGTCTTCGGAGCTGGATTAGCCCTCAGATCCTTGCTAGATCCCCTATAAATTTTCATAGGTCCTTAATTTCCTTGGGTATGAAAAAATCTAAACTCGCAAGCATTTTTCGTAAGCCCCTTTTACTTTTAAAACCTTTCAAAAATAAATTTCGGGACCTAGCCCCCTCCATTTCAACGAAAAACTCATTTGACCGTGAGATTTGACTAGGCGCTAAACAAAAGGCACTACTCCAACACTTTAGAGCTTCGAGCTCCATAAGTTTCAACCAATCCACCTTCCAATTCCTCTGAACACATGAATTTGTGAGTTCTGAATTGTTATGGGGTTCGATGAATCACAATATATGTTAATATCTAGGGCTCACAACAACGCCGAGACTCTAAGCTTCAGATCTTCCCTTAAGAGCTCTATAGGCTCTTCTTTTCTTTAAGAACACAATTGATTTTTCTCTTTCATCCCACCTAGATGTCTGCTATTTGTTTCACACTTGCAAACAATTATTCACAGAGCATCAATAATTTGTCCTCTCCTCCTTTTCTTGTTGTTTGCAAAAAAAATTCAAGCTCTGATACCACTTGATGGTATCAGACAAAAATGTATCTGGGCTCTGAAACCACTTGATGGTATCAGACCAATTTTTTTTTTTGGCTATGATACCACTTGATGGTATAAAAAAGAAAACTTTTCTGGGCTTTGATATCACTTGACGGAGACCCCCACCCCCTCCCGGGGCTCGCGCGACCTAACAGTATAGGATCAATCATCTTTGGAGATGGATTATCCCTTGGATCCCTGTTGGATCCCTTGTCAATGTTCACAGGTCCTTAATTTCCTTGTGCAGGACAAATGCTAATCTCGCGGGTGTTTTTCCTAAGCCGCTTTTACCTTTAAAACCTTTCAAAAATCAAGTTTAGACCCTAGCCCCCTCCACTTCAAAAAAACCTCATATGACCACGGGCTTTAACTAGGTTCTAACCAAAAGGTGCTACTCTGATGCTTTAGAGCTGCGGGCTTCGAGATTTTCAAACAATCCACCTTCCAATTCCTCCAAACAAGTGAACTCACGAATTATGAACTGTTATTAGGATCGACAACTCACAACGTACGTTCAGATATATGGCTCACAATGACGTCGAGACTCTGGGCTTCGAAGCTTCCCACCACACAACACTTCCAATCCCCTGGAGCACCGAATTGGTGAATTCGTGAAGGAATATGGATCAATGGTCCATGTCTTCCCAGCATCCAACGACTAAGTTCCACTTCAGAACTCCAGGATTTGGGGCTTTTCGAAGCACTACTACACAGATATTTTGGAGTGCCAAACTGATGAATACACACAAATGAAAAATAAGCATACCATTCCTTCTTGTTAAACAACGACCATGATCCAATCCGGGACTCCAGGTTTTGGGAGTTCCGAACTGTCCACATTCTCAACCCTCCAAAGTGTCGAACTATTAGAGAATGGATTTTCCCTCCACGTGGCTCTCCTCGATCAATGGTCAATATTAACTCCGACCTTCAGGCCTTGAGGAGTTTCGACTCAAAGCAACCTGTAACTCAATTCAATGGATTATCGAGTCTTCGGACTGTAGGATCTAACACCACATATCTCCTCCTGATCAACGATGAGGATCTACTTCTCTCTTCGGAGCTTCAGGAGTTTTGTACACTCCACACCTCCATTCTCCCGGACATCCAAACTTCTGGACTATCCATGATCTGTTGACACATTTCCTTGATGATGGATTTTCCTTATTCACTTCAAGCTTCGGGATGTCGGGATATTTTCCTCTGCTGCAGTCCACGCACAAAATTCATCGAATATGCTGTTAGAGCAAGATTTTTCTCACCCTATGCAATCTTGCAGAGAAGACCTTATTCCATTTTCCTATGCAGACTTGTCTTCCTTGTTACTAAAGCATAGAGACAAAAATATAAAGTTTTTCCACTTATACGCATCTTGCACCCTATACAACAAGCGTATAAAAAGGTTGCTCCACTACAGCCCACGTACATCGAGATTTGTGCCAGAAAATCAAAATTAAATGTCGGGTTTCCATGTCACGACAGGATATCTTTGATCCTTGGAATTCCATATACTGGAAACGTTCTGACTCGGCCTTTCAGTTGCATTTTGAAGGCTATAAAGAATCCAATTCCGAGCTATGGAAAAGAAGAAAGAATTCAACTTTGAGAGAAAAGTTACTCTGGAGAAATTATTACTTCATATTGAGTCTACATCCCTTTGTCCTTTGAGTTTGAACACAGTGTTCAGCCCCCAAGCTCTTCCCTTATTGATAGAGAACCTCATTGTCTCCCTTATATGAGCTTTCCTTTGGTGGAGGATTGAAGTGGTGGAGGCCCAGTTGGAAGGAACTCGATTTCTTGGTTCCGAACCATGCTGACATAGAAGTCTGTAATATTTTCACTTATGCTGATCATTTATTAATAGAAATAATCTCTTCCCGTCCAATTGATATCTTGAAAATATATGAGTTATTATCCATGGGCATGTTTGTTTTGTGTATTAATGGATTATGCTATCTAATGTGCTAACATTTTATATTATTACTATATGCTTGCTTCAATTGTTTGTTGAGAACTTGTTGCAGGTATAAAGCTTTGGGTCAAAGTGCTCAACAATGGACATCATCAAACATCTGGACGAGGTAGGTCCCTTTCTTAGCTCGCTCACACATTGGTTTATATAGCATGTTTATGGGAAAGAGTTTATTTCTGCAGTCATACATGTCTATTGTGGTTCACCCTAGCCATAGAGAGATTTTCCTCGTAACAGAATTGGCGACCATACTAGGGATGAATCTTCTTTCTTAGTGTTTGAAGTACTTTTCTCTTTAGATTTCTCTCGTTTCTATTGTGGTTCTTGTCGTAACATTGCTTGACAACTCCTGTTCACTCCGGGTCTGATTTTTCATCCTTCCTACCTTGCCTGGCCTTGTTTTAAATCATATATGCACCTTTTTCTTTGACAGCCACGTATACACTCAGGTTGTCTCACTGCAAGCTGCGTATATATACTTTGTTTTCTTGAATAGTCGCATACACCTCTTTTCCTTGTCTATTTTCTTGGCCTCGTGTTTTTTGGATGGGATTTGATGCTTTCCGAGCCTTCTTAGGTCTCTGTAGTGCCTATTGAGTGTCTGTAGGATGAGAGGAAACCCTCTTTTGGTTGAATTTATGGGCAAAGTCTTTCTCTTCATTTTTTCATTTTTATTTTCCTTGCTCATTGGGCTAGGTGTTTCGTTGCTTGATATCCTTCTTGAGTTGTCTCTTTTTTATACACATTAGGGTTATATATCAATTTATGTTTTAGTCCATTCATTTTTAGTTTTAATATATTGAAAATTCAAAAAACAAATAGGCCTTTTTCATTGCTTGGAATTTTTGTCTTTGAATCTCTATCACTAGATTAGTGCATATAGTGAAATATTGCATCTCTACTTTTGAATTGCAGATTTGAATTTGAAAATTGCATCATTTTTTAGGAGCATATCATTCATCAAAAGTTAAATTTAGGAATTTGCATTACTTCCATATTTACTTTTCTTGCAGAGTCATAACACCATGAGTTTCATTACCATACCTTTTTTATTAATCATGACCATAAAATCAACGCTATAATTTAAAATTTATTAGTAACGATTTTATTTTCTAGGGTGCACAAACTAGCCTAGGATTTAGTGCCTTCTTGTGAGTAAACTTCTCCAAGGAAGTTAAATCAACATATGTGTCTGAGTCAGGGAGTGGAGAAATACATGGTATAATTGGTAATATCAGGAGGCTCCACTCACACCGAAGTTAATCATGAGGTCGCACGAAGTCGGTTGAAGGGCTATCCCCCCGATACCTTCCTAGCGTCAAAGACATTTTTGGGGATCTATTTGTATCTGGGGATCTTGTTAGTACCCTTACCTCCGTGAGAGGTGGTGCTTTCAAGGTTTTGGGCTTTGCTACCCTACCCATACAGTGGACCTAGATTACGACTGCTCACTTTTGTATCGATTATATAATGGTTTATTAGTTGCTTGACTAAGGTGTCTCATAGGTTACTTGCAGGGGTTATTCTGTAGATACCCTAGGTCAGATAAGAGTCGGACAACACACAGCCTTTATGGAGGATTACCTCTCTGGGGGGATCTGACTAACTGGTTGTTAAGCCCACGAGGTCCCTTATAACTGATTATGTTACCTCTGATATTTAGCAGGGAGTATCAGGCCCCTCTTGGGCAAGACATACCTTATTTAGGGAGGGAGGCCACTCAGCCATTTTACCCCGTTTGCATGCATATTGGCCGTTTGAATTTTGGTGTGATTTTTGATTACTAGTTGGACTTAGGAACTTTTATTGAGTCTTCTTTATCATGTATAGTGGAGTCCCTTTGGCTCCCTCATTTACTACTACCTACCCCATGATGCCTACTCATTTCATGGGGACAAATCCTTCTGGTTTTCACAATGGTATGTAGAACTATGGCACTCAGTCCAGGCCTTGGGTCTCTAGTCATTCTCTTGTTGATATGTCTTTGCACTTTCCATCCTCTGTCTTGCCTCCTTATGTGAATACAAGTTTTGGTTATGGGGGCATGATGCCTCATTATTCTCCCTCTTCGTTTGGTGGGAGTCATATCCTTCAAACACCTCTTACAATAGTAGGTTGGAATATTCATTCCTACGAATCCACTATGAGAGAAGTAAGTGCCCAAATAGGAAATCTTTCTATTTATTACACTCCGTCCACTCATCCTTCTTTCTCTATGTTGGTTCCTACAAACACTTTTCCCATGGTGTACCTCCATATATCCTATGGTGTTTCATTAGGAGGGATTTATCTTTATAGTATGTGAAACCCCCCTCATGAAGTTCCTTCGTCTGGGGGCAACATATATCCTCACATGAGTAACCCTTTTCATGTCTCTTTATTTTCGCAAGTGGATTCCTCAGTGTCAATGCCCTTACAACCCTTTATGAATCAGTATGGAGGAGGATAATATCCCACCAGACATGGACAGGGTGTAAACCAGGATCCTTCTTGGCCTGCAATTTCTCAAAACCAATCTTTCCTTGGACCTTGGTCTCAAATGCCGCAATCAACCACCACCACAAGTCCAGTCACTGAGTGTCATAATGGAATTACATCACCAACATATGCTATTTATGTTGGATATTGTTAGAAAACCTCTACAAGTCATATTGAATACCAACAACTAGTCACTGCAAGTCTTGCTGGGGGAACAAATCTAGTCATTGCTAGTCAAACTACAAATGCATCACCAACCTCTACTGGTCATGTTGGGCTGGTCATGTTGGGGATTCATCACTTAACTCTTCTAGTCATGTTGGATATTTTCTACTAGCCTCTGCAAGTCATGCTGGGAGCATGTCACTAGTCACTGCTAGTCATGCTAGGGGAATTCATACGATGGAGAGGCCTAGACGTATCAGATGTAGGCCTAAATTCCTTTGCAGGACGGGTGAAGGAAGTCACCTTACCCATTTGTGTCCTGTTACTGCTGGGATACCTGAAGCGTGGGGCTCACCTAATTGACCTTCATATTCTGAGGCATATGTAGTTTCCCCACACCCTATTTCTTCTTTGATTGACATGACAGTCATGTCGATGTAATCATCAGCTGACCACACTCCCATTTTTTAGAGTGAAGTGTCTTCGGTCCCTGTTATCACAGATATTCAACCAATGGTTGATACATCATCCATGCCAATGCAATATTCGGCTGACACCCCTCTTCCTTTATGAGATGATGCATCTCTTGACCTTGTTGTCTTGCATCACGTTCAACCAGTGGTTGTTTCAATGCAATATTCAGTCGACACCACACTTTTTTTTGGAGGTGATGCGTCTCTTGACCTTGTTTTCTCGTGTCCTATTCAACCAATGGTTGAATACATGGTCATTCCAATGCAATCTTTGGTCAACCCCACTCTTCTCTTAGAGAGTGATAAGTCTAAGGGAGTGGTCGCACCAATGCAATTTTCGGTCGATCCCACTCTTCTGGTTCTAGTTTTATACCTTCTTTTCCATGTCCTTAGCATTTCTAGTGCTATACCTTTTGCACAAGGGATCATTCAACTCTCTTAGAGTATGCTCCCCCCAAGTCCTAGGGTGGTTTCCTTTGATTGGAATGATATTGTATATCTTTGACTTCCTTTTTCTACACCCTTCCATATAAGGGGAATTCTTTGATATGTTGTAGATAAGGTAACCTTTGCAAGTATTTTATCCTCGACTTGGAAAGCTTCGGGCTTTCCCAAGATTGTGTCATCTCTTCGTAAGTTGCTGACCTTTCAAATAAGTCATGCATGGGAGCCTTGGCCTCCCCCATGACTTTCCTCCTAGGATCTCCCAAACGAGTCTGAGTTAAGATCTTTTCCGACTTGTCTAAAAAATGAAAAGATTGCCGAGTGATTTGTCCCTTTCACACTCGTTAAATTGGACTTGAAAGGTCGTGAGTCTTAGTTAATCTCTTTTTCGACTCGTTCAAAAAGAAAAAATATTTTTGAGTGATTTGTCCCTTTCACACTCATTAAATTGGATTTGAAAGTGTTATCTCCTCAAATATTTTACAAAAAATATTGAGGAATTTCATCCTTTCGGGCTTAATTTATCATTTTTTTTGGTCATTTGCCAAGATCTCCCTTATCTCCAAATTCTTCATGCAGATTTCATTGATCTCTCTTGCCCAAAAACCCTTTGGTCTCTTTCTCTTTACCTGCAATACACAAAATATTTCCATCTTGACCTAGTCTATTCTTTTGATTTTGAAATATTCCTAGTTTCTATTGAGTTTTATTTGTAAATATGGTGTGTGCTTAAACAAGACCTGGGTATTAAAGCCTATTCACCAAACCTAAATATTTACCAAAGTTAAACAGTCAATACATAAGTCACACAAGCCCGATTTCTTACAATCCATTGCAAGGTCGAGGTCACATAGAGTTTTAAGTCCATATCCTATCCACCTCATTGATGAGTCATGTATACAAATGAATACATGAAAATATTATCATCCTGATATATATGAAATTCTATTCATCAAATAAATGAAAAGAATAAAATGCAGAGACACAATGCCAAGTCGATAGCCAGGTGAAAGCATCGAATCTATGTATTCAAATTGCAGGGCATCTATGCTTGTTATCAACAAATCAAGAACGCAGGTGTCAAGACAATGGTTTCATAGAAATTTCAACTTACATGTGTTCAATGTTTTGCATGCCGAATAGATTGGTGAAATGTCTTGTGGTTTACAGGTGTTGGAACATAAATTGGATGATGAATGTTATACTATCAAAGAAAAACACACCCATATGAGCTTTTCATTCTGGATCCTACTCTACATTCAGGGTTACATATCAAAACAAAATGGAAGATGTACATGTACATTACAGAGAAATGACATATACAAGAGCCTAAAGAGAACAACGTTTGATTTCTGTCTTAGCCCAAAGTACATGATGTTAATCATGTAGCTAAAGGAATTTTGGAAAAGTCCATAAAAACGTTTGAATGCCATTCCTCCAAGAGTTCTCAATCATTCATTATCAGGTGTTACAGCTGAGATGTATGATGCCGATATACTGCATTGAGAAAATATAAAACGTAGGGTAAATGCTAGGTGCCCGAATTATCTAGGAAAGGGAGCTTTGTATCTAAGATTTATCTCTTAAAAAACCCAATTACAAAGACCTAGATGTTGAATGCATACATGCAGGTGTTAATAGAATCCAAGGTATTGTTGTCTCATAGACAAATGTTTGCAGAGTTGTTCAATGTGCTCAAAGTGGCTTGGCAAAATGCAGATGGAGCAAGAAGCAAATTGAGGGCACGCCATACCAGTGCTTAACAAATCAATAAAGTAGAAAGACTTTGGAAAATACTTGAAATCCCTTATTCTGAACAAGATGATTCATTTGACAGAGAAATGAATGTGCCTATAAAGAGATGATGTGCTCACAATCTCTCTCCACATGAATCATTATTCTTGAGGACCTTCACATACTCAAACTAGATTACATGATGAAGTTGGTCGAGGAAAAGTTCAGGGGTTTAATATAAATGTGTCTTTTCCTGATGAGACAGAAGATAAAGACTATGAGCATGCCATGCATAAATTGGTGGTACCGACGATTAGCAAATTTATGCCTGAAATGATAATATTGGTTATTGATCAAGACTCCAGTGCATTTGATATTAATGGAAGAGACTGCTTGACAATGTAAGGCTATAGAATAATTGATCAAATAATGCATCAGCAAGTTGATCAATCTGGTGTCGAGCGCTTTCTGGTGGTACAGGAAGGAGGCTATTATATTACTTATGTAGCATACTATCTTCGTGCTACTCTTAAGGGTGTCCTAAATATTCCACATCCACTTCTGCTAGATCCACTTGCGTATTATCCAGATCAGGTCTTATAAGTGATTTCAAAATGCAACTATAATTACAAGCATTATCATAGTAGTCTTTTTCAGCACAGTGATATTAAGTTTTTAAACAGTTCTTAAATACTGCCTTTTCAGTAGCTATTCATGTTTTAACATGCATTGTTAGCTGCCAAAAGCTTCGCTTTTGACAGCTAACCCTACTCCATTTCAGGCTTATAAGCCACTGAAAGCACAGACACATGCAGAATGACAGTTTTTTACTCAGACTGGATATCTTCATTGTCAAATCATTTCAGCAAGGTTCTAAATGAATCATAAAACTAAAAGGGATAGAGATCACTCTCCCTTTAAAGTTTTGAAGTCGATACAAAGGAGATCAGGGTTGAAAAGTTGTTTCTATTTTTTATTGAAGATATGCCCAGGTGTCAAAACAAAATCTTAAGCTGCATTATCATCACCTAGAAGATTGTTGGAGATGTTGAAGGTGTTAAAGATCATAGACTATGATTAGGATTTGATTCCTTTAAATCGGGATCTAATCCTATATTTTGAAAACACTTATTTGACCTTGTTCTATTTTTAGCATTTAGATCCATTTTAATAGGATCTGAAACTTCTTTGTAAAGGCTATAAAGCCAATAACATTTGATGAACAGAAGAGGGGAGGATTCAGTCCTTGAGGCTGAAGATTCGACTTTGGAGATTTTTTCACATTATTGTAAGCTCAAACTTCCCATTTTCATATTGAGTAATACAAGCTTCTTTTGCCATAACTTGTTCATATTTCATCTTCTTACCTATTCTACACTTGCACCTCTATATTATATTCATGTTGTTATGCTTATTTATGCCTGGTAACTTTCATCTTATCATTGCATTCATAAATTAAAATTTGCAAGTATTTCTATGATTATTGTAATTGGCCATTCATATATGCTTTATATACGATTCTTCTGGTATAATAGTTATTTCTCCACACATCCATTTACTCGTAAACTCTCTGAAAATTTGTGGTTGAAAGCCTTGTCCATCTAAATGTGTTCATGCATGTTTTGAGTGAGGAGTGATTCAATCATCCAAATTGATCCAAACCCACACCTATTATTGAGAAAATAGTTTCCAAAAAGATTAAGTTACCAACCATCTCTGACATACAGCCTAGGAGAGTTTACTAGAGTGATAACAGAAAGGTTGTGAGTCTTAGTTAAGCTCTTTTCTGACTCATTATAAAAAAATGAAAAGATCATCGAGTGAACTTGTCTTTTTCACACTCATAAATTGGTTTTGGAAAGATGTATATTTGGCACAAGTTTACCCCTTTTTCACACTAAGTAGACTAAAAGACATAAAAAAGGAAATTTTTTGCATCAAGTTGTGATTCCATATCATGCCCTTGCTTGTAGTATTGATCCTATAGTTGGTTCTCACTTTTATTTATAAACCATTTTCTTTAGCAGTTTTGCATCCTCAACCAAGCAGAGCCTTGTTTATATCCTTTGCAATTTGACACCCTATACCTAGGAGGAAACATTCCCCTGAGTATCCATATCCCACATGCACTTCCCTACATTGAGCATAGGTATGTTCCATTGCTGGAACTAGTTTTTCTTACTTGAGACACTTGTTTCTTCTTATGTATCATAACATTCGTTTGTTATGAAAAAACAAAAGAAGACGGGTGGGAAGGGAGTATTATCTTATATCAGCAGAAGTCATGTCGCCTTTGAACAGAGCACAAAGTTATTTGAGTCCATTCATCATCATAATTTTGGGATTAGAATGACCTTAGGAAGATGAGCTCATTACAGAGTCTTCTCTACTGACTGATTACTCTTCCAGTCCCTATAGAGAATTTCATCGATGCCTCCTACATCTTATGGTTTCATCATCAGGTCCATGCTGCCAAAGTCCTCCATATGTCTCATGCTCTTGTTCAAAGGAAGTATATCAACCTGTGTCAACCACTCCTAACAATTGACTTTGCATGTCATCCATACCCTCATTTTGTCTCAGAATAACATGATATTGTAGTCCTATCATGCACCCTGGCCCTACTTTCATCATTGCTAGGTAACCTTGAACCCAACAATCGACATTTCATAATTGGTTGTTGATTGGGTGGTTTCCCTTGTGTTCGACGACAAGACATCTATTCAAACATTGGGATTCGTGTAATGTATTGGATTCCATTAGCCTTATTGGTGGTTTCCTTGCCTTTGTCAGGAGTTTTTCATCATTGGCTGCTATTCAGAGGGTCTTTTTCATGTACCACTTTCACTTGGCACACTCTAAATATGCATAGGGTTGTTGTTTAATGAACTTGTTCTTCGTCTGATTTCCACCAAATAATAAAGCTCTTGCTTTGTACCTCGTTTTGACTTATGAGAGATGACTTAATGCTCTACTTTTAGCGAGTCTCTTTCCATAGACTTTAGCCTATCTATTATGGAAACATGACCTAGAGTCTTATGAGTACCTTGAGGCTTGCAGTCATTAGTAGCAGGCTCTCTCGTCATCCACAGTTGGGAATACATCAATGTCTCCTAATCTATGGATTCTTTAGGTGTTCGACACAAGCTCCTTTATTCACACTTGTAAGATTGTACTTGGTGACTTGATACCTACTTTAATTATCGGTAGGTTGTCTCGTGTTTGTTAACGGTATACATCAATGACCGGTAATCAAATGATGTCTCATTATGTTCGACCTCAACTCATTTACTCACATGATGTATACTTGCACATTTGGTGGATTGTGGAGAATACTTGAATACATCACTATGGGGTCGAAACATTCCTGAGTTGTTGCTTCCTTTTCATTGGAACACTACCTATATGACCTCAGTGATCATGGGAGATCAGATTGTACTCCATGGTATATAGATATATTCATATTGGTTTTTGAGACTGGTACTACTGGGCTTTGTTCATGACTATGACAACTATTGGCATGTAACCAAATTTGTATTTTCCTATTCATGGCCATGTACACTTATTTGGTATATTTTCACATGGAACTGCAATGTATTTTTGGCAGCCATGTATGCAAAGTCAGTGCAAAATTTAATGAGCAATTGAGTTTATCCAGGTGGTTCTCTACCACTGCACTTCTGGGTTGTTTATAATGTATTTTGGCCATCACAGATTCTCCTCTGACCTCACACATTTGGGGGAATCTGTTAGAGAAAGATTTGCCTCACCCTATGCAATCTTGTAGAGAAGGCCTTATTCCATTTACCTATGCAAATTTGTCTTCCTTGTTACTAAATTCCAAAGAAAAAAATATAAATTTTTTCCACTTATACACATCTTGCACCCTATACAACAAGCATATACACAGGTTGCTACACTACATCCCACGCACATAGTGATTTGTGCCAGAAAATCAAAATTAAATGTCGTGTTTCCATGTCATGATAGGAGATTTCTAATCCTTGGCCTTCCATATATTGGAAGCATTCTGACTCATCCCTTCAGTTGTGTTTTGAAGGTTATAAAGAAGCCAATTCCGAGCTATGGAGAAGAAGAAAGAATTCAACTTTGAGAGCAAAGTTACTCTGGAGAAATTATTACTTCATATTGAGTCTACATCCCTTTGTCCTTTAAGTCTGAACACAGTGTTCATCCCCCAAACTCTTCCCTTATTTATGGAGAACCTCTTTGTCTCCCTTATATGATTATTCCTTTGGTGGAGGATTGAAGTGGTGGAGGCCCAGTTGGAAGGAACTCGGTTTCTTGGTTCCGAACTGTGTCGACACAAAAGTCTGTAATATTTTCACTTCTACTGATCATTTATTAATGGAAATACTATCTTCCCATCCAATTGATATCTTGCAAATATATGATTTATTATCCATGGGAATGTTTGTTTTGTGTATTAATGGATTATGCTATCTAATGTGCTAACCTTTAATATTATCACTATATGCTTTCTTCGATTGTTTGTTGAGAACTTGTTGCAGGTACAAAGCTTTGGGTCAAAGTGCTCAACGGTGGACATCATCACACATCTGGACGAGGTAGGTCCCTTTCTTATCTCCCTCGCACATTGGTTTATATAGCAAGTTTATGGGAAAGAGTTGATTTATGCATTCATACCTGTTTGTTGTGGTTCGCCCTAGCCATAGAGAGATTTTCTTCATAACAATGCAAAGCTCAAAGGACTCCCAAGGTTAAAACCCATGCACCTTTTCTTTATCTAACGATTTATGTATATCACACTTAGATCCAAAGGTTTTGATCTATTCTCCTCCTGCGCACTCCTCCTTCTTTATGGACTCTGATCTGACAACCCAAATTTCTCCTCAGAGTTGATCTAAAGACGACTGTAGCTCCTCCTCTCGATGAAGGAAATTCTAAATTTCTTCCAAAGGCTAAGCCTTTGTCTTACTCATCTGCAAGGTCAATTCCTTTGACTCTGCATGTGTTTTTGAAAACACTACTCCTCCTGAGCTTTGAACTTGAAACAATTTCATATGCACACGCCTTGTGCTTCTTCCAAAAACTAAACCTTAAAAGGTTCTCAACTTCTGCACATATTGCATGGAATATGTGCACACCTGCACTAACTCTCATGATATTTTCCAACTTAAATGGACTTAGGCTCTGGTGCACACTTGTGCTACTTATCAAGTCTGGAACCTTAGAAGGTTCTCTCCTTCTGCACTCCTTGCAGGGATCTATGTGTACTTGCACTTTTTCTCATGGGCTTGTAAATTCTCGGACTTCAAAGGCTTTAGTCCCTTTGTTTCTTCAAATGATATCTTGTGCCCTCCTGGAAATATGCGCTCATTCTCCCGAGATTTGACCAATACTTTAGCAGTTTGTTGGTTTTGTGCACTCCTTTCACCCTCCTTTCAGAGTGTTCAGTAACTTTGATGTGCTCACCTGGAAATCTCCTTACATAACCCGAAGAAGATTTCTCGTGCACTCCTTTCATGAAATCCTCAGAGTGTTTAGTAACTCTGATATGCCCACCTATAAACATCCTCACATAACTCAAAGCAGAGTTCTTGTTCACTCCTTATGCCTGATCAATGCACTCCTTTCAAAGCCTCCTCCTTTCAAGTCTTTAGACCTCAAAACTTTCTTGTGCACTCCTTACGCTCGGTTTCAGAGTGTTCAGTAACTATAAAGTGTAGAATTTGCACTATTCCTTATGGGATTTAGGAATTGTTTTGTTGTTCCCACCTGGCACAATCTCTCTCAAACTCAAGGCAAAGTTTGAAACACACTCCTTGTGTTGGATTCACATAGTTTTTGTAATATTCCAGATATAAAAGGTATGCAAAACATAAAAAAATAGCTAGAAATGGTAGATGAACAATAATATCACCAGAACAATACCACAATAATACCAAAATGATACTAGAATAACACAAGATAGAGAAATTTGATTACTGAGAGAAATGTTCACTTGCCTCTTCGAGGGGGGAAACTCTAGCAGAGCAGAGATCTATTACAATAATATCCAAGACACAATTTCTCATATCCTTGACTCCTATTTATACTAAATATGTATATCAAAAGAACCATCTAGAGGAAGATCCTTCTAGAAGCGAAAGCTTCTATTAGGTCTTCTTACATTAGACTTATTCTTCCTTATTGCTAGGCCTTATTAATATTGAAATTTATTACATGGAAATATAATATTCTACTTATGTGAGGGGTTAGGTCCCTAACATTCCCTCCCCCTTAAAAAAACCCTTGTCCTCAAGGCTTGAGATGGAGAAATTGTTGCAGAATGGTAGCTAGTTCCCAAGTGGCATCTGTTGGATTTGTATGTGTACACTAGACTAACACTTCCTTGATGGTTTGCTGACATAGACGACACTCATGCTGGTCCAAAACTTCTTGTGGTTGTAGCCAAATGGAGCCTTCTTTGTCCAACTCGGGAAGGGTGGTTTCGGTTTGGCACTTAGTTCTAATCACCTTCTTTAAGAAGGAAACATGAAAGATAGGATGGAGCTTATAATGACTAGGAAAATATAACTGATAGGCCACATGTCTCACATGCCTGAGAGCCGTATAATGACCATAAAATTTGGGCACTAGTTTCTGACACTGGTCAGCCTTGAGGGAATTTTGCTTGTAAGGTTTCAGTCGAAGAAACACCTGATCCCCTTATGAAAATTGACATTTAGAGCGACCTTGTTCTGCTTGTTTCTTCATGCGATTCTAGGCAATGACCAAATTCTCTTTGAGGGTATGAAGAATAGCCTCTCAAACTGTAAGCATTTGGTCAACTGCCTGGACCTTCGAGATACCT
>ML798325.1:145740-189422 GCA_009831015.1 Picea engelmannii | reverse complement strand
TCTTAGGACAGAGTACAAATGAGTTTTTCAGGTTTTCATTCAAATCTATAAATTGTAATTATTGTACATTTTGTGAATAAGATTTATTTCAGTTAGTAGTTAGAATATTTAATTTCTTAGAGTTAGTATAGTATTAGATAATAGTTTGTATATATATAGAATAGTTAGATTAGTTTATTAGTTTGTTTTATTTATTTTTAGTTAGATTAGTTTAGTTTGTTTTAATAGTTGTTTTTAGTTAGATTAGTTAATTTAGAGTAGTTTTCTTTTTGTTTTCTTAGGAATTAGATCGGCTAACGGAGATGCTAAACCCGTCAGGGTGGTTCATCCCAAACGGATTGAGTTATTAGACAACCTCGGACCGGTTCCACTCTTCTAGTTGACGGACGGTCAATTTCGCCCGTCAACACCTACCTACATTAATTTACATTTAATTTATATCTAGTCCAAATCAAATCTAGATCTACCCAACTGTGAGCCATTAAAGGATACTTTACACTCGACCTATACAAATACATGGGCTCAAATTTCCTCGAGCCTTCAAACTTTAATTACATTGAATTTGCATTTAAAATTTGAGATTTAACTCAAAAATTGAGACGGTTGTTGCATCCTTCTTTGGGATCTGTTCCCATCAAGTGCATTTTTTAGCTAACTGTTGACGCATTGATGATTTGGAGCAATTCTCCTCCATCAGATCAAGTCATAAAAGATACCTAGAACTGCTCGTTGAAAAGTAGTAGGAGCACTACATAACCCAAAAGGTAGTACTTTGTAAGAATACGTCCCCCATGGGCATGTGAATGTGGTATTGTCTTGGTATTCCAGATGGATTTGAATTTGATTGTATATTCTAAACCCATCAATAAAATAAAATTTTATTTTCCTGCTACAATGTTTAAAACTTTATCTATAAATGGAAGAGGAAAGTGGTCTTTCAAGGTAGCTTTATTCAATTCATGATAATCTATGCAAACAAAACATTTAACATTTTTTTTCGGAACAATTACTAAAGGTGAAAACCATTGACTTTCACAAGTTGGATATATGAAATTAACAGTTAGTAGTTTTTGCAATTCTTCTTTTACAATTTCCTTCAAGATCTGCTAGTTTACCAATAACTTGTACTATTTGTGGATCTCTTTTTTTCCTTCATGGTTTCTTTAAACACAATTCCTTAAGTGTTTTAGCATAGATTGGAATATCTTTTATTTCTTGTAGTAAAGGAATTTTAATACAAACAATTTTTAATTAATCTAACAAATCATATTCAAATTGTTTGATTTTCTTATCTAATTTTAACCTTTATGGGAAAGGTGAAGATGTAGATAGTTGTGGTTGATATCTTGTAGAATATTTTGTTTTTAATTGCATCATAAATATTATTAGTTATTGTTTGATTAGGAGTTTCCTCCTCGAACTATTCTTCCATAATAATAGGAGAATCATGTCGAATCACTTTACCTGATCTAAGATGAATATCATTTAAATCAAGATGAGTAATCATAAAATTGGGAAAATTTGTAACTTAGCATTATAAGAGGTTTGATCTAATTTATTGTTGGGGTTTCGAATGGGATGTGCAGGTAGCTAGGGAAGGCCTTGAAGGAAGTTGGTTTGAAGGAAATTTAATTGTTGAGGTTGTGAAATTTGTGGTTGTTGTGGTTGGGGAACATAAGATTGTTGAGATTATGGGGGGTATTGTGGATATTGGTTTTGTAAAGGATAATTATAAGCATACATGGTTCCATAGTTAGTTCCTCATCTTTATTGTTTCCAAGGCTGGTTTTGAACTTGTTGTGGTGGCCATGTTTTCCAAAGATTAATCAAATTTGGTTGGGGATATTGTTGATTTGAATAATAAGCATTAAATTGTTATTTAGGATCATGAGAAATACCAGATCCTCATAGTTTCCAAGCTCGTTTTGATGCAACAATTGTTTTTTGTTATGTAGTTTCTTTTTCTCCTTGGTACACTACCTTGAGTTTTGGTATTAAAGGGAATTTTTTTGTTTCATGATTTTCTACACAAATACCACAAACATCAATAATGTCCAAAGGAAATTCCTTCAAAGGATTTTTCTTCGCACATCTTACACAAAATAGTGACAAAAAAACATTCTCTTCCTCTTTATTTTTCTTAATTTTCAATGTATCCAATTGAGAACTAAAAAGACTAAGAATATTAGTTTCAAAATTCTCCAATAAGTTGACAATTTCAGCTCTACTTACCCCACTAGTTGTTGATTTGTTAACTCTAGAGATAATATCTCTATGTCCCTTACCATATTTGGACTTTCCTCTAGAAATCTGCCTACATAAGTCACATATTTCTTCATATCCAAAATGAGACACATATTGTTTACCCATGATATTAAGTACGTCTATCCATTCATCTCTAATTCCATGAAGAAAAATGACTTTAAGACTATCTAGAATATCTAAATGATTTTCCTAGCTCTTTTGACGGTATAATGAAATATTTCTAAGTAATGTTCTAGGATTTCTTCCTCTTTTTGTGTCATTTTAAACATTTCTTCTCTTAAACCTCGATTATTACATTAGTCATGATATTTTGAAAGAATGTTTTGTCGCATTTCATCCCATGTTGTGATAGTGTTAGTTCCCAAACCCATAAACCAACATAAAGCTACATCTTTCAAAGTGGCTAGAAACAAATTAAGTTTTTTAGCATTAAAAGAGTAATCATAGTTACAACATAAGACATCGAATTAAAAAATAAAAGTTTATGGGTCTTCAGTTACCATACCATGGAATTTGGGCAATGTTGATGGTGGTATATTCTTCATTTGGACCACTACTGTTGGATCCAAGGTAGGGAATACAAAATCATTTTTGGCAATGATGTTCCCATGCCTTCTTTTATTTCTTCCTCTCCCTCTCTCATTATCCATTTACTCTAGACATCTTCACTTTTCTAAAATGTATTATCCATCAGAGGTTTCTTCTTGAGAGTAGTGTAATTAAGGAATACCAACATGAAGGACAATGTAATTGCAGTATGGCTAGTACACATCATTTTGTTTTCGATGATATGTGGTACAACATGTAGCTCCTCACGGTTGAAGAGATATGACTTTGTGAAGTTGGAGGACCCTCATGAATATTCTAGAATCCCCTAGAAGGTCAACAAAGAAGACAATTATTCTAGAAGATCCTAGAAAGCCATCAAGAAGTTTAGTAGTAAAAGTGGTGGCAACTAGGATTTAATCATGGGTAAATTTGTTGGAATAAGAAAACATTTAAAAATTAATTAGTTACAACAAGAGATTATGAGTTGAATAATTATAGGCAAAATAGTTGCAACAAGAATGTGGGCTAGACCTAAAACAAGGAAGATGGGTAAAACAATTACAAGTTAACCCCTAAAGGAATACGACAAGAAAGTAATTAAAAATAAATTAGTTGCAACAAGAAATTATTAGTTGACTAATTATGGGTAAAGTAGTTGCAAAAAGAATGTGGGTTAGCCCTAAAACAAGGAAGATGGGTAAAAGAGTTACAAGATAACCCCTAAAGGAAGACACTTGGGAAGTATAAATAAGAGATTAAGAGACTCTCATTAGAACCTATTGAGTATATTGAATATATATAACTAATTGAGGTAACCAAGGAGATATGAGGATAATTCTAGAGGGAAGGTGAAGTAAATAAGGTAGAAAATACAAGGGAGGATGAAGTCTTTTGATGATGGGTTCTAAGGTATGTTATTTATAGGTCATCTTACCATTTTCGATAAAATTTGTTTTATAGAATGATTCAAATAAAAAAAATAGGAGGTTGTTGATAAGACATATCAAGATACCTGTGGTAGAAATTTTAGCATCTGGGTCGTTTGAATTTTGGAAGTACACTCTGTGGAAGATAGGGATTTTGACTAGTCCCAAAACTAGTCTTAAACAAGTGTTATGGGTAAAAAAATCATAACTTCTTCACAGAGGATCCAAATTTAGTGAGACCAGATGAATTAAATAAGTTACATTCCTTATTATGTTTTATGCAACATTTAGATATAGATATAAAATATTCCATACGTGGCATGATCTACAAGTGCATTCTCTAGAATAATCTAGATTTCAACAAGGTCTTCAATTTGTGCTATAATGCCTTTTTTGGGATGTTCCAAGAAGTGAAACTTAGAGAAATTGAAGAGAATAAATTGAAAAATATTGGGTACACATTTCACACCTTTATTCATGATAGATACAGAGTTATTTATTTTGAAATTTAGAGTTTGGGACTAATCCAAAACTAGTCCTGTGAGACTGAGGTAAATGTTGATGAAGATGTTATTCTCTTATTACTGAAGTTAAGGAAGGTCGAAAGGTATGCGATCACATACACCAGGTAAGATATAGGATCTGAGGTATTTTTAGATGCTTAGTTTGAAGTTGCATCCTGGTGATCTAGTGGAGCATGCTTGAGGCATGTCTTGGTGATTTTTTTTGGTATATGTCTTGTAGTACATATTGGATGTAGGGTACATGTTGGTTGATGTCTACTTGTTGAGATACTTTGCTGGTTCATTTCTTGGTTTATTGGTATATGGTGTATGGAAAGATATGGTATATGATTGGTACATGGTATGGTGTTAATGTACATGGTTGATATACATGGTTAATGTGCATGGTTGGCACATGGTATGGTACATGATTGATACTTGGTATGGTATAGGTTTGGTGCATGGTTGATGCACTTGTTATGGCACAGATTGTGGTACAGGTTAATGCATGGTATAGGTTGGTACTTGGTTGAGACATATATCTTGTGATGGTATGTGATGATCTTGGTACATGCTTGGTAGAGGCATGTGGTCGTGATGTTGGGCATATGGTTATGGTTTGATATATGCTCTTTGTGATATTGGAACGAGTTTCATGCAGATGAGAGTGGATTCAGGTTTGTGGATGAGAAAGTGATAGGTTGGACATGTTGATGTTTAGTGACAAAGTTTGTGGCAGTGATAGTGGCAGATTCTATGACAATTGGTGTATACTTATATTTTACAGTGGTAGGATGGGGCGAGGAAAGGGGGTTGTATCCTCCTTCCAGCTGGAGTCGGAGAATGAGGGATTTGTATCTTCCTTCAGGTTGGATCTTGAGAAATACGTGGTTATATCCACCTTCTATATGGAGCCGAAGAACTCAGGGGGTTGTAGCCTCCTTCTAGTTGGAACCAGCCAATTCATGGATTTGTAGCTTCCATCAGGTTGGATCTTCCTTCCAGTTATAGCTCGATAATTTGGAATTTGGTTCTTCCTATGAATGAATTCTTGAGATATGTAAGAAATCATTCTATGGTTTTCTCCCATTTGGGTTTTCACATAAAAACTAGTGCACTGTGTTCTTGATGTGATGTTTCTTATGTTTACATGCTTATGATATATATTATATATTGATGATAAACTGTTGAACACTGTTGGTAAAGTTAAAGAATAATTTTCTATGGTTTTTCCAAAAAAGAGATTCGCTATTTTAAAAATGATTCACCTAAATTCTATAGGATACAATTATTTAAACTTAAAAATCGCCAAACTTTTATAAAAATTGTAGAAAATCCTTAGAAATTTGAATATTTTTACAAAAATATTGCCAAACATTTATAGTTGGAATATGAAGGATTAGTAAGATTAGCCAAGGTTTCTACATTTAAAAATAAATTTCCATCCTTAAAATCATCCATGAAGAATACATATTTTGGTTAAAAGTGGTATAATTGCTCATTACTGATTCACACCCCCTCTTAGTAATCCAACAATTGGTATTAGAGAAGGTTCCTTCAGTAAAAAATTTAACCATTGAAAGGAAATCATGGAATATACTAAGAATGGAGTACCAATGTTTAATGTTTAGAATGGTATATAGTATGAGATGTGGAGCATAAGTATGAGAACCTTTTTAAAGGCACAAAGATATGATATTACGTATTCAGTTGTGATATGATACAATTCTACAAATAAAGCAAAGACTGTAGCCAAGAACGAATTGAAGAAGAATAACAAAATAGTAATGGATTTCATCTGGGAAGGATTACGTGATTCAGTAAGAGAAAAGGATGGAAAGTGTTCATTAGGTAAATAATTTTGGGATAAGCTACATGATATCTATTTTTCTCCCATCATAGATTCATAGTTTTCTAAAGAAGATACAGGTACAAAATAGGAATAAAGATGCTCATCATGTCAGATAGATTAAGAAGAAGAAGAGTACAAAGTGATAGAATCCAACATAGGTGATTTAGTTTGCTTTAATTGTGAACAGCGCAGACATCTTGAAATTTAATTCCCATATTTTAATATTGAAAGTGATGAGACAAAAAATCCCATTGAAATAGAAGAAAATATTGATATTGAAAAGGAAAAGAATCTTGAAGCAGAATACAGTAAATGAGAAAGAGAACTTGAATATGAAATAATCACATTGAAGATCCAAATTGAAGAAGCAAAGTGAATAGAAGAAGTCATGATGAACCAAATTATGAAGAAAGAGCAAGAGGTGTTGAAGCTTGAAGAAGAAGTTGTTATGTTAAGAGTAAAAATTGTCAAAGTCAACACAAATGTTGAAGAGAGAGAAACATCTACATCATCAATTGAAGCGAATCCCCATAGGTTTCTAGAGAGAGAGAATGAAGAGAAGCATTCTAGGTTTCCAGAAAACAAGAATGAAGAAAAGAGAAAGAGTTATGTAGAAGTACTCAAAGGAAGGAATCATGGTCAACCAGAATCTATGAAAAATGATAAAGATACATCTTCAAGAAGACACTTCACATTGAAGCCACAAAAAAGCTTCAATCATGATCAACCAAGGCGGGAATTTAAAAGGACTACACCATTCACTCCCAGGTATGTAAAGTTTATTTTATGGTCATTGTTTTTATTCTACTAACATTGGACATAAAGTTGCAGATTGTAGGGATTATGAAAGAAATATTCAAGCAAGAAATACTTATGTGGCCCCACACAATATCGAATGTTACAAATTCCATAATTATGGTCACATAGCTTGTGATTGTAAAAGTATGATGGATACTTCCTTGAGAAAAAAAACTGATATCAGATATAGGAAGGTTTGGAAAAGAAAACTAGAATATGTAAAGGAATATCAGATGAATGAAGGACACCCATAAGTCATACTCTCAATATTGGCAATAATACGAGATGAATACAAATCTACAAATAAAAGGAAAGATGTCAGATATAGGGAGGTTTGGAGAAGAAATGAAAAACAGGAGGAACATGTGAATAAAGAATAGGTCCAAGAGATCACAAGATTTGCAATAGAACGAGAAAGAAAATAAGAGTAGGTGAATAAACAACTGGCCCAAGAGATTGTACTTTTAGGAATTACAGTGAAAAATAAATCCACATGCAGAAAGAAATAAGTCAGAGTTCAAAGGGGTGATGAGTCTACAAATGAAGAGGAAGATTGGTCTGCACTATAGTGGGTATTATTCTGAGCCACACGGATTGGATACTCCCAGGTAAATATGTATTTTGAACAGGGGGATTCCATGGAGTAGATACTACAAATCATATAAATATCTTCAGTACAGGTTGTTCTATACATGCATAGTTTGGTTTGCAGATAAAGACGGCCAGTGGACACACTTGATATGTGATGATTAGTTGTGGTCATGAAGATTTCATAATAGTGCAGTGATAGATGGGTCATCATTGTGGATAGTTGAGCAGTAGAGTTATGGAAATAGATGAATTTGTGATATTCTTAGCAATGACTTAACAATTGGAATTAGTGGAATTAGTTGAAATTAGTTGGTCACATAAAGGAAAGAAATCAAAGGAACAACAGAATAGGAAAAGAGAAACCATTAGAAAAAGCAATATCATCAGAAGGATATTGTTTAATAGTATGGGTCACATGGACATACATGTATTCGTAAGACACTTGGTAGGATTGGACAAATATATGTCAGTGGATGAGAACATGAGTTCATGACATATTGGTTCATAGACTAGCTTAGGGATTGATTCATAGATTGGTTCATAAATTGATTCAGAAACTAACTGAGAGACAAATGGATAATTATGATAAATGAAACATTTGAGTGCTTAAACTTTGAATTTTTTTTTATATATTTCAGTGATTTATATGAGGAAGCACCAATGGAGAAAAACTCCAAAAAGGGAAACAAGTACATGAATACCTACATTTGATCTACACAACATCTTGTATAGAAGTAAAATGGGAGATAAATGTTCAAAGAAGAGATCATAAGAGTGAATATAGGGGGAGCATACCCAAGGGAGAGTTCTTACAGGAAGAGAAGCCCCATAGAGAGTTATCCTTTGTCAAAGGGAAAGAGAGAGTAATCAGAGGCATGGAAATGCAGAGAAGGAACAAAAACATAGAAACATAGAGAAATATTAGAGGCATCAAGACAGGGGGACCAACCCCAAGGATAGTTTAGATAGGGGGAGTATCCCCAAGGAGAGATATCCTTTTCCATTGATGTCAAAGGGGGAGAGTGAGAAACATTGATAAGGAGAAACATACACAAGGGGAGAATGCGCATTGGAGCATCAATGTTTCCATCAATTCCATAGAGGGAGATTGTTGGACAATTGGTTTGGATAGTTGGTTTTTATTGATTTAAACCCTTTGAGATTGATGTCAACCCTTGGAGAGGTTCATATATGTTGGACAGTTGTATGATTGAGACTGATGGTGAGTTAGTTGGGTGCATTTGATATAGTCTACATGTATCCCCAAAGGTGTGGTTACGGAAGATGAAGTTGATTGAGGAATAAAAACATGAAGGAAAATGTAATTGCACGTAATATTATCACAGATGGATAGTACACGTTGTTCCATTTCCAGTGATATGTGCCACACCACGTAGTTCCTCATGGTTGAAGAGATATGGGTTTGTGAAGTTCGAGGACCCTCATGAATATTCTCAAAGCCCCTAGAAGGTCAACAAAGAATTCAATTATTCTAAGATCTCGTAGAAAGTCATCAAGAAGTTTACTAGTCAAAGTGGTTGCAGCTAGGAGTTAATCAGGGGTAAAAGTGTTGTAATAAGAAAATAATTAAACAATAATTAGTTACAACAAGAAATTATGAGTTGACTAATTATGGGTAAAGTAGTTGCAACAAGAATGTGGGTTAGCCCTAAAACAAAGAAGATGGGTAAAATAGTTACAAGTTAACCCCTAAAGGAAGACAACAAGAAAGTAATTAAAAATAAATTAGTTGCAACAAGAAATTATGAGTTGACTAATTATGGGTAAAGTAGTTGCAACAAGAATGTGGGTTAGCCCTAAAAACGGGAAGATGGATAAAACAATTACAAGATAACCCCTAAAGGAAGACACTTGGGAAGTATAAATAAGAGATCAAGAGACTCCCATTAGCACCTATTGAGTACATTGAATACATATAAGTGACTGAGGTAACCAAGGAGATCTGAGGAAAATGTCAGAGGGAAGGTGAAGTAAATAAGGCCAAAAATCCAAGGGAGGATGAAGTCTTTTAATGATGAGTTCTAAGGTATGTTATTTACAGGTCATATTACCATTTTAGCTATAAATATTTTTGTAGAATGATTCATATAGTGAAAATTGGAGGGTTTTGACAAGACATATCAAGGAACCCGTGGTAGAAATTTTAGCTTCTGGGTCGTTGTAATTTTGGATATACACACTGTGGAAGATAAGGATTTTGACTAGTCTTGAAACTAGTTTTAAACAAGTGTTTCAGGTAAAACAATCATAACGTATTCATAGAGGATCCAAATTTAGTGAGAACAAATGAATCATATAGTTTATAGGCTTTAGTATGTTTTGTGATATTTTATGATCTGGATATCAAATATTTCTCACGTGACATGCTCTACAAATGTGCTCTCTAGAATAAGCCAAAATTTAGCAAGGACTTCCATTTTTTTATATAACACCTTTTCTAGGACATTCCAAGAAGTGAAACTTGGAGAAATTATAGAGAAGAAATTGAAAAATATTGGGTGCAATTTTCAGAGCTTTATTCATTATAGGTACATAGTTATGCTTGTTGAAAGTTAAGGTTTGTGACTAATCCAAAACTAGTCCTATGAGACTAAGGTAAAAGTTGATGAAGATTATATTCTCTTGTTTTTTATGTTAAGGAAGGTATTAAGGTCTGTGATCACATACACTAGGTCAACTAAAGGATCATAAGCATGTTTATCTTCTTAGTTTGAAGTTGCATCTTGGTGATCTTGTGGAGCATGCTTAAGGAATGTCTTGGTGAGTTTTTTTTGGTATATGTCTTATTGTACATATTGGATGTATTGTACATGTTGGTTGATATCTACTTGTTGAGATACATTTCTGGTGCATTTCTAGGTTTATTGGTATACAATGTATGGAATGCTATGGTATATGATTGGTTCATGGTATGGTGTTAATGTACAAAGTTGATGTGCATGATTGGCACATGGTATGGTACATGATTGATACTTGGTATGGTATAGGTTTGGTGCATGGTTGATGCACCTATTATGGTACATGTTGCGGTACATGTTGATGCATGGTATATGTTGGTACTTGGTTGATACACATATCTTGTGATGGTATGTGGTGATCTTGGCACATGCTTGGTAGAGGCATGTGGTGGTGATGTTGAGCATATGGTTTGAGATACACTCTTGGTGATCTTGGCATGAGTTGGATGTGGATGAGAGTGGATCCGGTTTCATGGATGAGACAGTGACAGGTTGGACAGGTTGATGTGACAGTGACAGTGACAAAGTTTGTGGTAGTGGTAGTGGCAGAGTCTTTGACAAATGGTCTACACTTATATTTTAGGGAAACATGTCGGGACAAGGAAATGGGGTTGTATCCTCCTTCTGGTTGGACCCGAAGAATTAGAGAGTTGGATCCTCCTTCAGTTTGGAGCCTGAGAACTAGGTGGTTGTATCCACCTTCCATTTGGAGTCGAAGAACTTAGGGGGTTCTAGATTCATTCTGGTTGGAGCCAGAGTATTCATGGAGTTGTAGCTTCCTTAAGGTTGGAGCCTGAGTTGTAGATTCCTTAAGGTCGAAACTCCTCACCACAGAAATTTGAAAGAAACAAGAATATATTCATTGAAGGAGGGCCTTGATGTATCCCCCATCAATCAACAAGAAATTATGACCGAGAGATTATGTGAAGAGACAAAATCACTAAGTACAACTGACATAGGGATGGACGAAATGAAAGGTTAATAAGACTGCAGAATGGATAACTTGGGATTTACTTCCATTGAACATATATCATGAAACACTGAGCTACAAATCCCAAAACCTATCCCATCCCATGAAGTCTACCCCTTATGTGATCAACGGTCCTTCAATTGTCCCACTTCCCTTCAAGGGCTTCAGTAACAGGCCAACCATGAAGTCTCAAAGCTCTATGATACTTGTAACACAATTTTTATCGAGTTACAACAACCACTAGACCAACACATAGGTAAACCTATTCCTAAAAACTCTATCACCGATAGAGAATGCTCTACAGGCTTGAGTACCTGCTTCTTTAGCCCAAACCACCAAAGATTTATAGCATAATCAACTTCAACCTATACTCCTTAGCCAAGGTAAGAATGTTATATGGAATGATTAAATGAATGATTGGGAAATAATTATTGAGAATTACACTAATTCCCCACATTATATTTGAATGTTCCTTTTTTTAGACTTGGTACTCAAGGAAATAACTTTTCCCCCACTTGGTAATTTGTTCCTTCACTTAGGAAATTTGGATAAAATTGTTACATAATACTTTAGGAATTAGGAATAATGTTATATTTGTCCTTGCCTTAAACCCCCTTGACTTAGCCCCTTTTCTCAAGCCCCTAACCCCTTTACCTCTCGTGGAGTCCTAGCTCCCCATACTCTTTTGTATGACTTGGTATGAAACAATGATGAATTTTATTAATATAATCGAGTGTGATTACATAATATGTTTTCTAGGATCATTGTTCTTTTAACTCATAGTCTCCCTGGTCTAAATCACATAGACCCTTTGGCCTCAAAACATATATAGAAGGATTTTGGCCCAAAACATCTAGGCTCACTATCCTATAAATAATTTGTACATTTACAATCGGGGTTCAGCATAGGGGTATTTCATTTCTCTCCCCATTATTTATTTGTTGTCCTCAATGCATTATATACACATGTATAACAAAATTATTCAAAAATATCCAAAAAGATGTGGGTACTCCTCCCACATGGCATCATTGTGCTCTCATGTTGCATATTTAGGACTATAATAGGTCCATTGGACCTATAACAACCCTATTTCTAGATTTTGGAGTAGCTTGATTTTCCTTTCCAATATGCACATCGGCTAAACTAAAAAATCGCATTCTTTCTCCACCTAAATCACATTCCAATAAATTATATGATTAGCATTAGGCACATGCTCTTTAAGAAAATACACATGAAACACATTATGTATGCACATAGATGTAGGCAGCGCAAGCATGTATGCAACATGATCAATCCTCTCCATGATTTTGAATGGTCCACAATATCTTGCTTCCAGCTTTGGGAAGCTTCCAAATTTCAACAAATTTTTCTTAGCTTTCACTTTCAAGAAGACATCCTCTCCCACTTTAAATTATTTGTGCATTCTGCCTTTGTCTACATAAATTTTCTTCCTATATTGAAAATCCTTTGAATTCTACTTTTTTTTCACCATCTTCTCTTCCATTTCTCTAAGAAACTCTAGCCCAAACACTTCTTTTTATGTTGGGTTGTCCCATCTCACTACGTGTTTCACATTCTTCCATATAATGCTTCAAATGGGCTCATTTTTAAATATGCATGATACCCATTATTATAAGAAAAATCCAATAAATGTATATAATATTCCAATTTCAATGGTTTATCCATCACATACATTCCTATCATATCCTCAATTGCCTAATTAACTCTGTCTATTTTCCCATATGATTATGGGTGATATGATGTGCTAAAATTCAAATGTGTCCCAAAAACTTTAAATAATCCCTTCCAAAAATTTGGTGTAAACTTGCGATCTCTATCATAAATAATTTCCTTAGGCACCTCATGTATCCTAGAAACTTCTCTCATGTAAAGCTATACAATGTTAGCTTCCTTGGAATAAAATGAGTAGCTTTATTTATCTTATGCACCACCACCATGATGGAATCATGATGCTTAACTATTCTGAGAAGCTTGGTGATAAAATCAATTGTCACCACTTTCCATTTCCACTTTGAAATGAGAAATGGATGTAGAAGACTATTTGGATGTCAGTGCTCATCCTTTACCTTTCGACATTCTATATATCTGGCTATATAATCAATCACCTCTTTCTTCATACCAGACCAAAAATATTGGCTCTTTACAACTGTAATTGCTTCCTAGTAACCCGAGTGCCCAACACAAGGCACATTATGAATTTATTTTAAAACCATATTTTTCATCTCATGATATTTAGGAACATCTATGCATCTGTATATGAGGATTTCATCCTCTCTTAGCTCATAATCCTTAATTTTCTGCTGAAAAAAACCTTGTGGTAATTTTTTTATTCTTTCCAAATAATGCTGATTTGCAGGGATGATTTTAGGGGCTAAATTTCGCTCATGGGCTAATTTTCCATGGTTTTTCCCAAAACAAGATTCACTATTTTAAAAATGATTCACCCAAATTCTATAGGATAAAATTATTTTACTTTAAAAATCGCCAAAATTTTATAAAAACTATATAAAATCCTTAGAAATTTTAATATTTTTACAAACATATCGCCAATCATTTATAGTTGGCATATGAAGGATTAGTAAGATTCACCAAGGTTTTTACATTTTAAAATAATTTTCCATCCTTAAAATCATCTTTACTGATTTGATTTTGTAGCTTCCAAAATTATGTTTTTTAAATCAAATTTGTACATGATAATGGTCGTAGCATGCATCTCATGCACCCCTCTTGCTGACTGCATCAACCAACTTGTTCTCTTTTCCTTTGATATGCTTAATATCAAATTCATACTCATTGGGGAATTCTATCCATCTAATTTGTATGGTATTCAACATTGGTTGTCCAAACAAATATTTCAAACCACTATGGTTTGTCCCCAACACAAATTCATTTCCCTTAAGATAATGTCTCCACATTTTCAAGGAATAAAATATGGCTTCTAATTCTAAATCATGAGTGGCATAGTGTCTCTCGTGCTCTTTCAACTTCCTTGACTCATAACATATCACATGCCCATTTTGGGTAAGGAATCCTCCAAGCCCTTCCTTGCAAGCATCAATGTACACAATGCAATTTTCATTTGCAACATAAATCTTCAATATTGGTGCACTTGTCAATAATTTATTCAAATGTTTAAATATTTCTTCACATTTATAAGTCCACTCGAACTTCACACCCTTCTTTTACAAAGAAGTGATTGCATGCGCAATTATTGAAAAACCTTCAATAAATATTGTGTAATAACCTGCAAGTCCCATGGATGATCTCACCTCTGAGACATTCTTTGGTGTTGTCCATTGTTGTGTTGTTTTTGTCACTTGTGTGAGAAAAACAACAACACTTGCATGTCTAGATGAGCTTGCTAAAAAAGATAGAAGCTTGTGAGTGGGTTAAACAATCCAAACACATGTATAAACAAAGAAGTAAAACTAAAACAACTAAGAAATAAAAGTTAGAAAGCATGAGAAACTTAGAACCATAAAAATCAACCAATGACCAACATAATGCTACCAATGGACCAATAGATTACTAGGCAAAACACAGTAGAGAAAAATGAGGACTTATGAGTCCCCTCTTCCTCCTTGGGAGGGCTCTTGAGTTACCTAATGGAGATCTCTTCATACAATGGAAGGAAATGGAAAATGGTGAATAACAACAATGCCTATTCCCTCAAGAGGTGAGTGGAATGACCTATTGAAATGATGCTTGAAGGCTCCAATGAGAAAAGAGGATTCTCAAGGGAGAATTCTTGCATCATAACAATAATATGAAGATATTAGTTTATTAGTGCACCCATGGCTCTTATTTATATCATTTCTTCAAGGAAAAATGTAATTCGTTCTTGTTGTGAACAAGGGGCCTTTTACGACACCCTCTAGTCCTTGACCAACCCCCCATTCAGATTTCCCTCAAATATGAAGGTCACATCATGTTAGGAGTTGGTCCACAAGTGGTTGAGGGGCCAACAAGATCCATAAATGTGTCATTCATAGAAGTGTGTGGATTTTCTCATACACATTCGCGCACTTTGCACATTGTGCACTTTGAGGGCTTTGTTGGCCTGTGCACTATGAGTGCACTTCCTTTGGTGAATTTGCACATGTCAATTTTTGACCCAATTGTATAGGTTTTTTCCTTTTGAATGTATTTCATTGCTGCAGGTGAACTAATTGTTGTTGGCATTTCTATGTTTATGTAACCATTTTCATCCAATGTTGCAGGCGATATTTCAGTGATAACAGATGCCCCTTGATGTGTGAGGTTAGGAGAATATGTATAGCCGAAATGCATCAAAGTTTATTTTACTGAGAGTGCCATTGTAATGAAGAGTGTTGAGAGGAACTGCAAGAGAGATCCACTGGAGGGAGAGGGAAAAATATGGGACCCAAACCTTTCTCTAGGGAGAAAAAATAAAATCAGTGTATAGATGAGGAGGGCATGACACGTGCTTGTGTCATGTAACCAGAATGTGATATTGTAACTTAAGATGCATGTTGATGTAGATAACTCTAGTTCCCTTAGAGGTGGTTGATAATGAAAGATGACAGTTCTAAATGGTGAACATACTCTAAAGTGAGGCAAGGATGCCTATAAGAAGTGTCGATGACTCGTAGGAATTGATGGCCTAATGAATTGAGGGGTCTTCAGCTGGTATGAAACAACTGCAATAGTATCATAGTAATACCCACCGTAACATGAGAGTTTTATGAAGTCGAATGTTATGGGGGTCAATGGAATCAGAGAGAAATTATGGTTCTCTCTGTGTCGTCCAAGACTCCTCATTGTAAAGGTAATGCGAGTCAAGGTACTGCCGCCCTTCTATAAACTTCATTGATGTCAACAGGAGGGAGACACGACTTCAAGAAGCAAAGGGATTTCATGAAATCCATTGAGATGAGATTAGGTACTAAAAGGTAACATGAATGAATTCAAGATGTGGTGAGACTCAAGACTTCCCTTGGTTGGGGAATTTTTAATGATGAGTGAAAACAACCATAAAACTGTATCTAGTGTCAAGGGAACAACTAGATATGGGGTTAAACTATGCCAGAGGTTAACAAAGTGGACAAACTCAGAGATCATGGGTACATGGATTTGGGATACTCGGGGTTTATGAATGATGTCAAAATGAAAAAATAGTGAATTCCCCAACCAAGGGAAACATGGGTTGCGTATCCAAGGAAAAAAGAAGGTCATCAAGGGTGATGACAAAAAATCAAAGTAAATGTTGGAAACAAAATATTTTAACATCTACCAAATAAATAAAGAATGATTTGGGTTGAGTGTACAGATACAGAAACAGGTGCCCTAGTGAAATATGGCTTGTCCTCTGAGGGAATAAGTTGCAAAAGAGAACTGGTGGAGGGTGGGGTCCCCATAGGCGGGTTTCTGTATGAGGTAAAGGAATGGAGGACAATATGTGGATGGGAAAACTGGTGATGGATGATACGAAGGGATAATGATATCATGGAGGTTCAATCAATAGAACCGAGATGATATGACTTGGGATTCCAATGGGAAAGATAGAAATATGATGAGAAGAAGTATGGGGTTCATTCTCAGAAGTGCATAAGACTATCAGGACCCCCATCCCTAGGGGGTGAAATCGGAATGAGAGTCAGGTTGCCATGGGGAACTATGAATGGGACAACTCATGTGGGGGAGAGTGCTACCGGGTGACAGTACCAAAATGTAGTGGAGGTGAAGGTATTGTAGATCTGGATGTAAGGATCCAAAAGGTAAACGTTAGAGGGTGTGTCTGGGAGATGCAATTGATTTACAGAGGGAATAATTACATGTCAGTGTCGAACATATAACTAAAGGTTGTATGTCACTTTCATGACCAGGTACATGCACACATGAAAACCAAATACCCGATGTGAACAATATCTAATGATAAAGAACATATATAAGTTATTTGATAATTTTGAACATGAGCATGTGTACCTGAACGTGATGTGAGAAAAATTCTCCCCCAGGGCCAATTTAAGATGATGACCTGAGGAATGTAAGTGTGTAGATGGTGGGACTAGGATCCCATGGCTAAGAACGGATTGGAAAATAGAGGCTCTGGGCTCCTGTAAATGAGTGTGGAAGTTATATATGGTTGGTGGGCCCACAATGCCACCTCATTTGTACCTGTCGTTGTAGCTGATTGGACGAGAGAATTTGAGGAGATTTGTAGATTATAGGAGTGTGAGTTAACTAATACGAGAGTTGCGAGAGCCAGGTTAGTTGTCTAATCCTCCGTCATAATGTGAATTTTGTAGAATGTATTTAGGAGGTGTGTAGATGGTCGTACAGGGGTAATTTTGGGTAGGGACCCACTAGTGTGCAGGAGAAGAAGGAATACCTACATGCATATGCGCGCGTATAATTCCTTTTCCTGCGCATAGTGTGTAAATGTGCTTGACATAGTCACGCATGTTGGCATGGGGGAGGGAAGTACAGGAATGCATAATATGCACACCTGTTAAAATGACAACTATGCACTGTGCGCAACTATTTCTCCGAAAAATGCGCATCAGTACGCAGTTGCCCAGAGAAAAGGTGCGTACATGTGCGCACCTATCTAGGTGAAAGCTGCACACGGGATGCGCAACTATGTTGCAGACAACTGTGAATGAGTGTTCATTTTTGCAACAAACAGGCCCACAAATGTGCACACCTATATGGGTGAAAGTCGCGCATTGGATGCAAGGCTAAGGGTTTTTAATTTTTTGATTTGTTGATGCTTTATATGGATGATGAAGGCTGACCAAGTGTGTTTGTGTGTATGCAGGTGATCATCACACTCCAGACACTATGATGCCCATGCACTGGAGAGAGTAGTACTGGGACTGCCTACAAGAGGCGGTGAGACAAAAGTCGGGCGTTCGAAGGCACTTGGCATCCTGCAGGTTGCTCAAGTTCTTCGATTTCCCTTTGATACGGTCGCAATATTTCTTTCTTTAGTATATGATAGCGATGTGGAGCACTGATCTATAGTGCATCATCGTGAGAGGAAAACAACTTACATTCTTGGTTGTTGAGGATGTGTACTTTATGACGGGGCTCCCATTCTATGGGATGGCCCTTCCTATGGACCCCCAACTATCGGGGGATGAGAGAGTAGGTGACTTAGTGGATCACCACTGCATAGGGCCACACCCGATGTCGGGTTTGGTCATCAAGATTGAGGTGATTGAGGACCTCCTGATAGAGTGCATCGCTGCTATAGTGGTGAGGATCTATAGATCCTTAGGGAATCAATAGATCACAAGAGGTCAGTTGAGGATCATGGAGAGGGTCCTTGAAGGGGACCTTTTTTCTTGGGGTTTGATGTTTCACACCAGGATGATGGGGCAGGTTCACCAATGTCGGACATATGACTCCATTGACTTTTCCTTTGGGTCTATTCTGGTGGCCTGGTTTCTAGAGACGGTGCCTCTATTACACCTTAGGATTTTGATGGAGCCTACGGGGCCACAAGAGCCGCGACTAATGTAGTGGGCCCATGCACTGGCTCAAAACGAGGGTGGAGAGGGTGACCATTACTTCACGGCCATAGTGGCATGCGTGTGGCGACAGATGCCAGAGGTGATACTATGGTACCCATACATTGGTATGGATTACCAACATGACCCAGATATGATGTTGCCTCCTGGGGGGGATTGGGATCAGAGAGGTATGTTTGTGTATTTATGATTTGTGATTTTGATATCTTATAATTTGATTATATATGTATATATGGGTGTTGACTCTATCTTTGGTGTTGTTTTGTAGATGTGGGACCCCGAGGCCATGAGGTAGAGATGGTCGGGGATCCGACGAGTCAAGGACTAGTGTGGTCACTGCCAATAGAGCCGACGATAGGGTAGAGGTGAAGATGAGATGTTGATGGCACAGGAAAATCTCGTGAGCCATAGGAAAAGGATATAGTGATGGTAGAGGACATGTGCCTCTATTTTGAGTGGGGGATACAGGGCGTATCAGAGGCCATGTGGGCCCACATCTAGGGAAATAAGGTCTTGGAGCATTGCCTGGGTGTACCAGTGGAGTGGCGGACATTGATCCACCTAGAAACTATGGAGGGGGAAGCAATGACTAGTCGACTAACCTCTAGACCTGGAGGGCCCCTAGCTGGTGGGGTGCATCCAACTGAGAGAGGAACTGGGGGGGACCTCTGGGGGCACCATGAGTGTCGAGGTTATGTATTGTATAGGCTCGAGAGCCCATTTTGTATAGGGTAGTTGAAACCCATTTGGTATAGGGTAGGGGGTACTCATTTTGTACCTATAGGGGTGAGGGGACTCACTAGTCTATAGGCGATGTACTTTGTATTGTTGTAAACACTTGTGACACTATTGATGATATATATATATATATATATATATATATATATGGACATAGATTTTTTGGATCATGTATGTCTCCATGTGTTGATTTTTTTTATGCTTATGATGTATTTTCTATATGCTGTGACATATGTATGATGATGTATATGCGATGATGTTTTAATGTGATAAATTCCAATCTAATACCAAGTTAGCCATGTTATCTACTATTTGATTAAATTGTCTTGGAATATGTGCAAATGTGATTGAATCAAAGTTGTGATATAATAGTCTAACTTGCAGGTATTTGCGAAAGAGGCAAGGATCGTGAATGTGATATACATTATTGAGCTGCAGGATGACAAGTTGGGAATCTAATAGGATGTAAGGTGATAAATGTGGCGGAGACTGGCATCGGTGAGGATACCAATGAAGACGATGTATTCAACTTTGTTGTTGGTGTCTGAGCCCAAACATATGCCATTGGAGTGGAGCAACACATTTGAGGGGGTATAGAGGGCCCAAGTGGCTAAAGCAACATTCTGGGTCCAACGGCTGGCACCATCAACATAACCGATGTGGTAGGAAGATGGATGATGCATCTGTCAATTAAACGGATGATAGATTATACATGTGGAATGGTGGCAGAAAGGAAGACTAAAAACTCTACAAATGTGTATAAAGAAAAACCTAATGTAGAATGGCTACGCTTAGGCGTAAAAATTATTTAAGTACAACCTGTTGATGGGTTCTTAGAGAGGGTATCCTTCTAGAGAGGCTAGGATGTATGCCCCATTAGTGAGGCAGTGTTGGATGATGTAGGTTCCATGCCATGATGACTTGAGTTTCCCATGGCCAAGGGTATTGTGGGCGATATCATAGGCTAAGATGAGATCCCCTTCGCTGAATGAGAGAAGGTTAACATGGCGGTCGAAGGTGGATTTGGACCATTTTTAAGTTGCCTCATTGTTGTGTATGATATTCATCTAACGACTCTAAGGTCAGTAGGAACTGCTCCATCAGAGCAGTGTCGGGTAATAGCTCAATGAAAATGCGTAATGTGTGGATTTCTCACTCGATAGGAAAGGTGGATTCGATCCCATGGATGAGGTAGAACGGTGTAAAAATGGTGGAAGTTTTGACTGCCGTGCGATAAGCCCATAACGTAGAAAACAACATATGATTCCATTTGGTATTATGTTTGTTGACGTTACATTGTAGCATGGTTTTGAGGACTTTGTTGAAAACATTGACCTGTCCGTTGGACTGAGGGTAGTATGGGGAGGAAAACTCATGGGAGAATCCTAACTTTGAGGAGAGTTCTGTGAATATCTCATTCTCAAAGTGTTTACTGTGATCAGACACTAACTATAGTGGGACTCTGAATCGGGTTATGACATGGGTGAAGAAAAAACACACTATTGTGTCAGTAGTATTGTTGAAAGTTGGCATGGATTCGGCCCATTTGGTAAAGTCATATACTACCATGTCAATGTACTTGTTTCCATTACTGGATGGAGGATGGAAAGTCATGAAGTCCATGCCCCATTTGCAGAAGGGGCCAATGGTGATGAATGGATGTAGAAGAGATGGTGGAACTCATGCTTTTTTTCATAGAGATGGCATTTGTCACATTGATTGACAACATGGATGCAGTCATGCAACAACATGGGCCACAAGTACCCTACTCGAATTATTTTTTGGATAGTGGACATACTCGAGAGGTGACTACTGCAATCACCACTATGGAAATCATTCAATACTTTGTCAGCTTCGTCAATGTTCAAACATCAGTGAAGGATGGTGTCAACCCCGTGTCAATAAAGAATTTCTCTGATGAGGATATATCGAGGGGCCTAATGCCGAATGAGTCAACGATCGTCTCGAGAGAGATGAGACCCAAACTTCTATGTCTGTAGGTAGACGAGGATATTTTCATACCAGGGGTCATCGGAGGGGATGAAGAAGAGGTATTCATTGGGAAAATATGTATTGAAGGGGGAAGATGTGAAATCCAAGGGAAAATATGTAATGATTTCAGCAAGAACAAGTACTTTCTTTCTTTTGGGAGTTGAGAACTCTAGGTCGTATTCCTGGTAGTTCGAAGCAGGATATAATGGCACAGTTTTTGGACTGCGAGGACAAATGCGAGGGAGAGATTTTAATCATTAGTTTACTTTAGGGGTGGCCCTGAAATATTTTTACTGATGTAGTAAATGACATGTTCACACCCATTATCCTCTGATTGGACAAGGACTCCTGCTACTGAGACGGTTGAGGCTGACAGGTAGAGGATGTAATCGCGATCATAGTCTGGAGGACTAATCAAAGGGGCGTTGTATAAGGAATATTTTAAATAATCAAAATATGTTTGAGCATGTTCGTCCCATAGAAATGGGATATCATGACATAGGAGGCAAAGGAAACCATGCGCGCGAGTGGCGTAGTCTAGGACAAAGTGGTAAAAAATTGGATTTTCCTTGCAAGCTCTGCGGTTGGCGTAAATTCCTAGGTGGTGGAATTTATGTGATAGCGTCGACCTTGAGGGGGTCCACCATGATGTCATGTTGGGAAATAATGAAACTAAGGAGGCGTTTGAAAGTGATGCAAAATATGCACTTGATGGGTTTCAAGCGGATATTGTACTAGCAACATCATTGGAAAACGATGCGTAATTCGTCTAAATTTTGAGTTCTATTTGTGGATCGAGCAATGAGGTCATCCAAATAAGAAAGGATGATGAAAGAAATATCATGGAAAAAATAGGTCATGGCCCGTTGAAATGTAGTACCTACGTCATTGAGTCCAAAATGCATGACACGATAAGTGAAGGTACCCCAAGGGGTAGTAAAAGCATTTTTATATTGATATCGGGATGTATTTGGATTTTAATGTAGCCGAAGAACCTGTCCATGAAGGACAGTGCCTCATGGTCAGCACTGTCATAGACAATTTGGTCGATGAAGGGGGTTGGAAAGTTGTATTTGGGACAAGTATAGTTGAGATCGCGAAAGGTAGTGCAAATGCAAATAGTGTACTATTTCTTGTTAACGGGGATGGGGTTGGAGACCCATGAGGTATATGCAATGGTGTAAATGAACCCCGATAGAACACAACTTGTCAATTTTAGCTTTGATAGCCGCATATTTGGATGGGTGAAGGGGGCATTACTTTTGACGTACTGGGGAAACATCTAGCCAAGTGTTGATTTGATGTTCGACTATATATGGATCAAGTTCGAGAATCTCCGTATATGACCAGGAAAAAATATCTCAGTATTCCTGAAAGAGAGCTTTGTAAGCTGTGATTTATTTAGGGGAACATGCAATGCCAATGGTGATTTCTTCTATGATTCTTGGTTTGATGGAAATGTCAATTTTGACAGTGGGGGAGATGTTGGCCATGTTGCCTTCTTCAAAAGCAGTTCGAGAAAGGATAGGGTTTTTGAACCAGTTTATATTCCTCGAAGGAATAAAATACTTAGAATTGATTGTGCATATGGAGGCTTAGGTAGGAGGATGAAAGGCCTCTTGTGAAATAAAGAGTTCTCGATGATGGAGTGCATTCCATGGGAAATTGGGGCCCGGGGGCAGTAGTTTATTCCAAGATATCTTCATCGCAGTGAAAAGTGAGAGAATACAGGGGATCCTGGGAGGTGACAGGGGGAACTGTCAACGTGTGGTTGTCCTCCAATGGTGAGGACTCATATGGGAGATCATGTACAAGGTGTGAGGGACCGCTGGACATAAATTGAATGTCATGATACTGTGGAGACTGCCTCATTCATGCAGGTACTGATGAAAAAATGTATCAAATATTAGTAATGTGAACCTCGATATAAGGTGGGTGAGCGGGCTCTACTGAGACATTTGGTGTACGACGACTAAATTTTGGATAAATTGAGGTAGAGCTGGGAAATGTTGGGTGTAATGGCCATATTATGAGCATATGGCACAAGTGAATTTGGTTTGCAATCCTTTATTTCCTGTAGTGGAGGACTCCAGAGTAGCCGTGGACGTACTTGGTGGAGTGGTGAGCAATGTGGTTTCTCTAAGGTGTTGTATAAGATTGTGTAACTCAAGAAGAGTAGGGAATCGATTAGTGGGGTTCGCTTATCTTTCGCATAGTGCACAAGGACGTTGAAATCGAGGAGGAAGTGGAGTGATGAGCTCTTTCTTTTTTCCTCTTCCCCCAGTAGTGATAGTGGTGCCAATAGTGGGGGGTGGTGGTGGTGTGGCAAGAGCCTATACTAGAATATGCATTGGTATTACCTCTGTTTGAGGAGGGAGAGATGGTTGAGGAACCATCATTGGTGGATGTAAATACCATACAGGGATGGAAAGCACCATGTTAGGAAGGGTAAGGGTCGAAGCTACCTGGAATGCTTGGAATCCGGGTGTGGGGTAAAAGAAGGGAATTTAGGTAATGGCTTGGGGGATTGTCTCCCAAACTGGGATTTTCCCTTGGAGGGGGGAATCTGGGATAAGTGGTGCAATGGGGTTCTTAGGGAATTCCTAATGTAATAATTATTCAACTAGTGGAACACCGATGTGAGGAGAGGCCTCATTGGGAGGAATAGTGTCTTTGATATCTGGTCCATTAGAAGATACTACACACACTTGGGTTGAAGGGTGTAGGAAGGGTGGTGATCCATGATATGCACCTAATAAAGATGGGTCCTTAAAAATGTTGGAACCCATGTCGATGGAAGAATGAGCATCTGAGCTAGTACAGACAAGGGGGAGAATGTTATCAATGTTGGCAGAATGGTTAGGCTCATAATGTGTGATTTGGTCGATGATGATGATTTTCCCATTGTGGGGGAACATCATCATTTGAAATACAGAAGAAGCTACTGCATTTATAGCATACATGTAGCTACGGTCGAATAAGATATTGTAATCAAGTGGGGCATCGATAACTTTAATGTCCATGAGGATGGTATTTCCCTTGATTTTGATGGGGACATTTTGGAAGCTCACTTTAGGAGATGATGGTTGACCATCATAAGCTCGCAGGGTGATGGCAGATAGTACTAGCTTAGGGGAGCCAAGTTTCTACCAGAATACTTTGGACATGATGCATGTGGATGCACCTTCATCGATGATACACCGATGAATTGTGATGTTTCAAATATTAACTGGTATCTGGAAAGATACCAGGGAGGGGAGGCATGGTTTTCCGCTATCTAGATCAAAGGTTATGAGTCTAGTATCATCTGGGTCAACTGCACCCAAGGCAGAAAACAAGGATTTATTTTGAGTTGGATAGGTTTGGAGGACCTCCAATATCGACATGGTTGTAGAAGACTGATATAATTTGTTGACTAGACTGTAGTTATGGGTTGCCCTAGCATGAGGGTTATGTACGTTCCGTCATAACAACATACGAGGTATACGAGGGTTTGGTTTAGTGTTAGGGCATGGAATCATCAATGGTGGTCCAACATTAGCTGGAGGTGTTTCTGAGGTGGTTGGGGTAGATTCAGGGGGAACACCATACTGGAAACCACGTGTTTGAAAAATAATCTCTTCTTCGCTGGTAAGGGGGATGTTGTGATCAACCGGATTTTCAGGTTGTATGCGACCTGGGTTTTGATACTTCTCCATTTGGGGTGGGGAAAGATGTACCTCATGTTGGGTATTCATCACAACTTGGTGTGGAATATGGTTTTTCAAAATGACCAGAGGTGGATGTTGCAAGTATTATTGTGGGGCCTGTTGAGGGGCATGCGACGTTGGGGGGCATTGCATGTTCATGGATTCTTTCATCCATTTGAAGTCAAAAATTTAGGGGAAATGGTGTGTATAGTTTCCATGATCACCATAGAGAGAACAATGGAAGTTATTCCTAAGATTGGTTTTTTTATTCCATTGTCGTTTTTTATTATTATCCCCTTGGGGGTTTTGTTTGCTTTGATTCTGGTTTCCCCCAGCGGGATGGTTTTGTTGGGGGTTATTTCCTCTTGGTATCGGCTTATTATTGTTATGGTTTTTCCCTTTATTCTTGGAATTATGTGGCTGATGGGATGGATTTTCTGCATTCAACTATTCAAAATCTTGAATCTATTGAATGGGAGAGGGCTGAACAAAATTAACGTCGGCATGTGGGTGTCCTTGTGGAGGAGAAACTAGTTATGGAGGACTAGGAAATGGAAAGTATGGATTGTTTTGGGCGGTCGAACCATATGGAATATAGGAATTCGAAGTACCTCCACAACTACTATGGTTGTATGTAGGGGTTCGGGGTGGACCCATACTTGATTGAGGGACTGGATGCGTCTAGGATACCAGTGGGGGTCCCCCCAATGGCTAAGGGAGAACAATAGAAATTGGATGTTGGTAAGTGGGGGGAGCATAATAGTATGGACCTTCATATGGTTGTGGATATTTAGGTGCACCATAAATAGGTGGTGGTTGTTTGTAAGGTTGGTGGTGTGTCATGGAACCAATCAATCCATCTCCAGCGTGGGGTTGGTGGTGTTGTAAGGTTTGGGTGCATCAGGTAACACTATGTATAAGTAACCTGATTAAGAAAATATGAGGTCAAACTGTTGATATTTTTTGATGGCTTACTCTTCTGTTTGAGGAAAAGTGGATGCTACATCCTTGGAAATAATAGAGACAAGTGATTTGAGAAACCAACCAAGATGTTGTTCTTTGGTGGTTTCCTCTTTACACAAACTACGACGTCGACGCCATTCATGGATGTGGTTGGCTATATGGATAGAAGTAGTTGTTTTGAACTCCAGGAGAAGTTCGAAGCCAATATCATGACGAAATGGTAGTTGGAAAAGGGACAAAAAATCCTTGTCCAATGATTCAAAGGTCGCATGGGACCCTGATTTTTTGTCCACATACCATTTGGTTGAGGAACCAATGAGAGTACGTTGAAATAACCTTAAGCAGATGGAATCATCCATGATGATTTTTGAAGAGAACCATAAGTGGACGGTCATAACATGGTTGGTAGGATCGTCCCCTAATTTTCCTTCAAACTTTGGAATATTTGAAGGTAATTTGGTAGGCATATTAGGCCAAGTGCGATCATGTAAGATGGGATCATTCATGAGTTTGGTTAAATAAGGAATGTTAATGGACACAAAGTATGGCATAGTTATATTTGGTGGAGGATTAGTTCCATCCATCATGTGAGTAGGTAGTGGACATGTCCCTTGAGAGAGGTTTGATGGTGTTGTACTTCTCCCTTGAGAAGAATTCGCCCCCCGCCTCCTTGTGAAGAATAACTAGTGGATGGATGGCCTTGGGAATTGGACCCAAGAAATGTGGAACCATGTAAAGTTGATCCCAAAATAGTAGCACTTACAGGGGTGTGATATGGTTGAGTTGGTGAGTGGGAAAGACTAGGGACTCCTATTAGAATAGGAGGAAGATTTTGCAAAAGTCTGGAATGATGGGGATTATGCGGGTCCCCTATGGTTTCTGACTAGCAAAGTGAATGTGTGAAAATGGTGACAAAAGATAAATAAATGAACAAGAGCTTTGTATAATTTGTACCTTCACAAGATAGTACAACTCACAATTACATGTAATCAAATGAGCATCATACATAAATCAATTGTAACTAAGAAAACATGTGGGTAGGTGGATTTTTTCCGTGTGGGGGAAAAATTATACACAAATGCTTATGTCCTAAAATACATATCTTCCTTCCTCTCAAATAGCATTGGTCCTTCCAAAATCACTCAACAGTGGGGTCTGAAGCCATCGGAAAAGGAACTAGTAAAGGTTGAAATAATCAGTTATAATGAGGGGTAGAGGGTGCATATCCTGAAAGAGATGGAAATATTTCTCAATAGCCATAAAAAATATGATCAAGGTGTGATTGCATACCATAATCACCACCTGGGTAGATGTCCTAAATGTTGGTCACTAGGTACCTTGATCAAAGTGCGACATTTATATTTTCAGCCTTAGAAATGGGTCACGGGATGGATTCCCTTCCAAGAGTTGGGTGACTCAAGGAGGGATGCATAGAACAAATAGACCTCAGCCTTCAATCCTTCACAGGTATCTCCCTACCTTATGGTGTAGGAACACTTGAATTGGAGGATTTGAAAGTTCCCTATTTCTCAACTTCTATGTTTGAAAATGTGAGAACCAGATAATGGGGGGTTATTTGGATGCCTACCCCTGAGATCCTACCTAGAATAAAAAAATTCTTTTGGCACCTCCTGTGGAGGAAAATTTAGTGATTTTTTAGAAAACATATAGATGTGGTGGGATGATATATTGGGGGTGTGAAGCAATATTGTTTGTTTTAATGGGTGTGGATAATTTCCAAAGAAGTAGTGGGACGTTTCAGAATTCCTTTGGAGAAAACCTACTTCAACCTCCACAATTCAAAATAGAAATTATGTGAGTGAGGAGTGAATTTGTGTGTGAGCAAGTGAAAAAGTGTGCCAAGTTTTTAATAAGTTAGGTGTGAGATTGCAACATGTGGACTTCTTGTGGTCCTTACAAATATTTGTTACCTAGCTTACTACGTCTCATTGGTACAACCTTGCAGAATTTTAAAAGCCCTGAAGAACTAGCATGTGGACATATGGGTCCTTTACAAATCCTTTAAACTCCCTAAATGTTGTTTACACTAAGAAATATTGAAAAATATCCTATATTTCAAGCATGTGGGAATGTATGGGCCCATTACTTTGATCTTTAAACTTCCCTAGATTGTGATGTAAACTAAGAAAGTAATTTCAGGTAATGATCCTCAGTTTGCAACATGTGGGAATGTATGGGACTTTACAACTTTAAGATGATTTCAAAAAACTAAGAGGAACCCTAGGGGGGCTTTGTCCTCTCCTAAAGATTTTTGTTAAGGGAGATGAAATTTCCCTTTAACCGCCTTTCTGATTCTCAAGATCACACTAGGGTGCAAGAGAAGAGCATACTCAAGGGTCAAAGTTAACTTCTAGTCCCAATGTAAGTGATTTATGTATGATAGCAACAACTTCAACTTAAATTTTTAAAAGAAAAACAAGCCACTCATGTGGAAACCAAAAAAAAGAGAGGAGAATATTGGTTCTTTTTACCCCCTAAGTGCCTATGTTTAGATAACCTTTCGTATGGGAAATTATTCTAAGTGGGGTGCATTTTCATTACAAAGTGCATGAAAGAAAAAATATGAAGGTGTTATGAGGAAAACATCTCTATGGCTAGGGTGAACCACAACAGACAGGTATGACTACATAAATCAACTCAATTCCAACATATTCTATATAAACCAATGTGCAAGAGATATAAGAAAGAGACTTACCTCGTCCAAACGTTTGATGATGCCCACCGTTGAGAACTTTGACCCAAATCTTTATACCTGCAACAAGTTCTCAACAAACAAGCAGAGAAAGCATATAGTGATAATATAAAAGGTTAGCACATTAGATAGCATAATCCATTAATATACAAAACAAACATTCCCATGGATAATAACTCATATATTTTCATGATATCAATTGGACGGGAAAGGAGTATTTCTATTAATAAATGATCAGCAGAAGTGAAAACATTACAGAATTTTGTGTCGGGATGGTTCAGAACCGAGAAACCAATTTCCTTCCAGTTGGGCCTCCACCACTTCAATCCTCCACCAAAGGAAATATCATAAAAGGGATACTAAGAGGTTATCCATCATACTGGGTATGAATCTTGGCGACCATACTGGGGATGAATCTTCTTTCTTAGGGTTTGAGCTACTTTTCTCCTTAGATTTCTCTCCTTTCTATTCTTGTTCTTGTCGTAACATTGCTTGATAGCTCCTGTTAACTTTGGGTTTGAGTTTTCAGCCTTCTCTCCATTTCCTGACCTTGTTTCAAAGCATATACGTGCCTTTTTCCTTGACAGTCGTGTATACACGCAGGTTGTCTCACTGCAAGCTGCGTATATACACTTTGTTTACCCAAATAGTCCTGTACACCTCTTTTCCTTGCCTATTTTCTTGGTTTGGTGTTTGTTGGGTGGGATTTGATGCTTGCTGAGCCTTCTTAGGTCTCTGTAGTGCCTGTTGAGTTCTTGTGGGATGATAGGAAACCCTCTTTTGGTTGAATTTATGGGTGAAGTATTTCTTTTCATCTTTTCATTTTTATTGTTCTTGTACATCGAGCTAGGTGTTTCGTTGCTTGATATCCTTCTTGAGTTATCTCTTTTTTATACACAGTAGGGTTATATATCAATTTAATTTTGAGTCCATGCATTTTTAGTTTCGATATATTGAAAATACAAAAACACAATAGGCATTTTGCATTTCTTGGAATTTTTGTCTTTGAATCTCTATCATTAGCTTAGTGCATATAGTGAAAGATTGCATCTTTACTTCGGAATTGCAGATTTGAATTTGAAAATTGTATCGTTTTTTAGGAGCATATCATTCATCAAAAGTTAAAGTTAGGAATTTGCATTACTTGCATATTTAATTTTCTTGCAGAGTCATAACACCATGAGTTTCATTACCATACATTTTTGAGTAATCACGACCATAAAATCAACACTATAATTTAAAATTTATTAGTAACAATTTTATTTTCTAGGGTGCACAAACTATCCTAGGATTTAGTGCCTTGGAATAGGATTTTGTGAGTAAAATTATCCAAGGAAATTAAATCAACATATGTGTCTGAGTCAGGGAGTAGAGAAATCCATTGTATAATTGGTAAGATCAGGAGGCTCCAATCACACTAGATTTAATCACGAGGTCATGCGAAGTTGGTTGAAGGGATATCCCCCCGATACCTTCCTAGCGTCAAAGATATTTCTGGGGATCTATTTGTATCTGGAGATATTGTTAGTACCTTTACCTCCGTGAGAGGCAGTGCTTTCAAGGTTTCAGGCTTTTCTACCCTACCCATATGGTGAACCTGACTTACGACTACTCCCCTATGCATCGATTATACAGTGGTTTATTAGTTACTTGACTTAGGTGTCTCATAGGTTACTTGCAGGGGTTATTCTGCAGGTACCTTGGATCAGATAAGGGTCGAACAACACACATAATTTATGGAGGATTATCTCTCCGAGGGGGATCTGACCGACTGGTTGTTAAGCCCATGAGGGCCCTTATAACTGATTTTTTTACCTACGATCTTTAGCAGGGAGTCTTAGGCCCCTCTTAGGTGAGACATGCCTTCTTTAGGGAGGGAGGCCACTCAACCACTTTATCCCGTTTGCATGCATAATGGTCGTTTGACTTTTGGTGTTCTCTTTTCTTATTAGTTGTCCGTAAGAGTGTATACTAAGTCCTCATTATGGATAGTGGAGTCCCTTTGGATACCTCGTTTACTGCTGCTTACCCCATGATGCCTACTCAGTTCATGGGGATGAATCCTCTTGTTTATTATAATGGTATGCAGAACTTTAGTACTCAGTCCACACCTTGGGTCTCTAGTCATTCTCTTGTTGATATGCCTTCACCCTTGCAATCCTCTCCCTAGTCCACTTATATGAATCCTAGCATTGGATCTGAGAAAATCATGGCCCCAATGCCTACATATTCGTTTGATATGATTCATGTCCCTCAACCTTCCTTTATGACGGGAGGTTGGAACCTCCCCTCTTACACATCCAATCCTGGTTATGCTCTTTCAGGAGCCAATACTCATATGGGTGCTTATTCTATCTACTACACTCTATCCATGTATCCTTCGTCCTCCATGTCGGTTCCTTTGAACACTTTTTCCATGAATATTCCTCAGGTATCCTCGTGTATTTCATATGGGGAGAATCAGTTTTATGGTTTGGGCTACCCGCTTCATTGGACCCCTTCACAAGGGGGAAACATATATCCTCACTTGAATAGTCCTTATCATACTTCTGTATCTTCGCAGAATTTGGTGATGATGTCCATTTAGATTTCTCTGAATCAATTAAACGGAGGATACTACCTTTCCGGACAGGGACAAGGGGTAAAATAGGACCCTTACTGACCTGCAATGTTTCAGAGTCAATATTTCCCTGGACCTTGGCATCAAATTCCACAACTCACTGCTATTCTAGTCACTGTCAGTCACATTGAAGCTCCATCACCAACCTCTTTTAGTCATGTTGGAGATGGTCGACAACTTCTATAGGTTATGTTGATAACCAGTACCCGATCGTTGCTAGTCATGTTGGGGGCACCACTTTAGTTTCCACAATTCATATCAATGCCACATCTCCTACCTCTGAGTATCATGTAGGAGATGACTCTCCCACCTCTTATTGTCACATTGATAGTATGCCAACGACCGTTTTGAATCACAATGGGGTCATTGAGAAGCCCAAAAAACTCATACATAAGCCTAAATTACTTTGCAGGACTTATGAAGGAAGTCATATTACTCATGTATGTACAACCATGGTTGGGATACCAGAAGCGTATGGATCACCTAAGGGCCCTTTGGATTCTGAGGTGTCTATGGTTTCCCCACACCTTGTTCCTCTGATTGAAACAATAGTAACTCTGTTGCAATACTCTCTTTATCACACCCCCATTTTCAAGGGTGATGTATCCCCTATCCCTATTATCCTACATCCTCTTCAACCTAGAATTGAAGAAGTGGTCGTACCAGTTCAATATCTGGTCAATACTATTCTCTTTGCAAAGGGTGATGCATCCTTCAACCACGTCGTCAACATCCCTGATATTACACCTTATGAACGAGAGAGATATATACTTTCTCCAAATCCTCTCCCTTCGGGTTTTGAGGATATCACCTTCGATTGGAATGGATTTAGGGGGTATCCAATGCCCCTACCCATGTCTTTTCTTGTAAGAGATATTATCCAATTTATCACAGAGACTATATACTATGTTACTATTTTATCCTCCTAGACTTGGAGAGTGTTGGGTTTTCCCAAGCTTATTTCATCTATCCGTAAGATAATGGCATTCAGCAGAAGTCCGGAACATGAGCCTTGGACTCCCCCATGACTTGCCGCCTAGACTCTCCCAAATGAGTCTTAGTTAAGCTCTTTTTCGACTTGTCTAAAAAGTGAAAAGATTGTCGAGTGATTTGTTCCTTTCACACTCATTAAATTGTGTTTGAAAGGTCATGAGTCTTAGTTAAGTTTTTTTCCGACTCGTTATCAAAAAGTGAAAAGATCGTCGAGTGAACTTGTCTTTTTCACACTCGTAAAATTGTTTTGAAGAGATGTCTATTTGGCACAATTTTACCCCTTTTTTACACCAAGTAGACTAAAAGACATAAAAAAGGACATTTTTTGGCATCGAGTTGTGATTGCATCTCATGCCCTTGCTTGCAGTATTGAGCCTATAGTCGGTTCTCACTTTGCGTTATAAACTGTTTTCCTCAGCAGTTTTTCATCCTCAACCAAGCAGAGCCTTGTTTATATCCTTCGCATATTGACACCCTATACCTAGAAGGGAACATTCCCCCAAGTGTCCATCTCCCACATGCACTTCCCTGCATTGAGCATAGGTACATTCCACTGTTGGAACTATTTTTGCTTACTTGCGACACTCGTTTCCTCCTATGTATCATGGCATTCATTTTTCTATGAAAAAACAAAAAAGGATGGGCGGGAAGGGAGTATTATCTTATATCGGTAGTAGTCATTTCGCCTTTGAGAAGAGCACAAAATTATTTGAGTCCATTCATCATCATAATTTTTGGATTAGCATGGCCTTAGGAAGCTGAGCTTGTTATAGAGTCTTCTCTACTGACTCGTTACTCTTCCAGTCCCTATAGAGAATTTCATTGATGCCTCCTACATCTTATGGTTTCATCATTAGGTATATGTTGTTGGAGTCCTCCACATGTCTCATTCTCTTGTTCAAAGGAATTCTATCAACCAGTGTTGGCCACTTCCTAGAATGCTTGACTTTGCATGTTGGCCATACCCTCAATTTGTTTCAGAATCACATGATATTGTTGTCCTATCATGCACCCTGGACCTACTTTCATCATTGGTAGGTAACCTTGAACCCAACAGTCGACATTGCATGCTTGGTTGTTGAATGGATGGTTTCCCTTGTGTTAAAAAACAAGACATCTATTCACACATTGGGATTCATGCAATGCCTTAGATTCCATTAGCCTTATTGGTGGTTTCCTCGCCTTTGTCAGTAGTTTTTCATCATTGGATTCTATTCAAAGGGTCTTTTTCGTGTACCGCTTGCACTTGGCACACATGAAATATGCATAGGGTCATTGTTTTGTGAACTTGTTCTTCATTCGATTTCCACCAAATCATGAATCCCCTTCTTTGTACCTCGTGCTGACTGATGAGAGATTCATTAATGCTCTCCTTTTAGCGGGTCTCTTTCCATCGACATCAACCCATTTATTCTGGAAATGGGGCCTAAATTCTTATGAGTACCTTGAGGCTTTCAGTCATTAGTGGCAGGCTCTCTCGCCATTGACAGTTGGGAATACATCAATATCTCCTGATCGATGGATTCTTCAGGTGTTCGACACCAACTCCTTTATTCACGCTTGTAAGAATGTACTCGGTGCCTTGACACCTAATTTCATTATCGGTAGGTTGTCTCACATTTATTAAAAGTATACCTCAATGATCGGTAATCAAACGATGTCTCATTATGTTCGACCTCAACTCCTTTATTCACATGATGTAGACTTTCATCTTTGGCGGATTTTGTAGAAGACTTGAAGACATCACTATGTGGCCGCAAATTTCCGGAGTTGTTGCTTCCTTTTCATTGGACCAATACCTATATGACTTTAGTGATCATGGGAGATCAGGTTGTACTCCATGGTATACATATATCTCTAGCTTGATTTTTTTAGACTGGTTCCACTGGGCCTTGTTCGTGACTATGACATATTTTGGCATGTAACCACTTTTTTATTTTCCTATTCATGGCCACAAAAAATTGTTTGGTATATTTTCCACATGGATCTGCAATGTAATTTTGGAAGCCATGTATGAAAAGTCAGTACAGAATGTAATGAGAAATTGAGTTTGTCCAATTTTCTCTATACCACTCCACTTCTGGGTTATTTATAATATATTTTGGCCATCGCAGATTCTCCTCTGACCTTACACATTAGAGGGCATCTGTTAGAGAAATATTTTCCTCAGCCTAAGAAATCTTGCAGAGAGGGCCTTACTCCATTTCCCTATGCAGACCCACTTTCCATGATTGATAAATCCACAGACAAAATATAAGTTTTTTCCACTTGTATGCATATTGCACCCTATATAGCAAGCGTATACGCAAGCTTCTCCAGTACAGCTCACGTACATCACGATTTGTGCCAAAAAATCAAAATTAAATGTCAGGTTTCCATGTCACGACAAGAGATCTCTAATCCTTGGCCTTCCATATACTGGAAACATTTCGACTCATACCTTCAATTTCATTTTGAATGCTATAAACAAGCCAATTATGAGCTATGGAAAGGGGAGAGAATTCAATTTTGAGAGCAAAGTTACTCTGGAGAAATTATTACTTCATATTGAGTCTTCATCTCTTTGTCCTTTAAGTCTGAACACAGTGTTCAACCCCCAATATCTTCCCTTATTGATGGAGAACCTCTTAGTCCCCCTTATATGAGCTTGCCTCTGGTGGAGGATTGAAGTGGTGGACGCCCAGCTAGAAGGAACTTGGTTTCTCAGTTCCAAACCATGCCGACACAGAAGTCTGTAATGTTTTCACTTCTGTTGATCATTTATTAATAGAAATACTCCTTTCTCGTCCAATTGATATCTTGCAAATATATGAGTTATTATCCATGGGCATGGTTTTTTTGTATATTAATGGATTATGCTATCTAATGTGATAACCTTTTATATTATCACTATATTCTTTATATTCTTGTTTGTTGAGAACTTGTTGCGGGTATAAATCTTTGGGTGGAAATGCTCAACACTGGACATCATCAAACGTTTGGACAAGGTAGGCCTCTTTCTTATATCTCTTGCACATTGGTTTATATAGCATATGTTGGAATGGAGTTGATTTCTGCAGTCATACCTGTCTGTTTTGGTTCACCCTAGCCATAGAGAGATTTTCCTCGTAACAGAAGGCTAGGGGCCTTCAAGTCATAAAAAAAAACCTTACAATTTTTAAAAACTAGAGATATGCGCAGGTTACAACTCTGACATGTGCGTAGTGGGCACAAAATGTGTAGTACAAAGAAGTCTATGGCATGCATAGTGCACGTCTATGGGTAGGAAAAATCACACACTTTCTTTCACGCGTCAGGGGAGAAACTTTTGAGTGAAATACTCCTTCCCCAACTCTAAATTTTTCTTTTGGAAGGTTTGGCTAGGCCAGTTTTGGTACCTGCAAAAAGCATTTATTAAAAATAAGTTCTCTCTAAGCTCAAATAGGGTGTAATTTGATACATATCCCCAGTATGGTTGCCAATATGTTGTGTTGGTTGTGTCACTTGGGTGAGAAAAACAACAACACTTGCATGTCTAAATGAGCCTGGTAAACAAGAAAAACGTTTGTGAGTGGGTTAAACAAGATAAACACATGCATAAACAAAGAAATAAAACTAAAACAACTAAGAAATAAAAGTTAGAAAGCATGAGAAGCTTAGAACCGTAAAAAATCAACCAATGACCAACATAATTCTACCAATGGATCAATAGATTAGTAGGCAAAACACCATAGAGAAAAATGAGGACATATGAGTCCCCTCTTCCTTGTTTGGAGGGATCTTTAATTCCCTAATGGAGAGATCTTCATACAATGGAAGGAAATGGAAAATGGTGAAGAAAAAAAAATTGCTATTCCCTCAAGAGGTGAGTGGAATGGCTTATTGCAATGATGCTTGAAGGCTCCAATGAGAAAAAGAGGATTCTCAAGGGAGAATTCTTGCAGCATAACAATACTATTAAGATCTTTGTTTATTAGAGCACCCATGGATCTTATTTATATCATTTATTCAAGGAAAAATGTAATTGGTTATTGGTGTGAACAAGGGGCCTTTTAGGGCACCCTCTAGTCCTTAACCATCCCCCCATTTTGATTTCCCTCAGATATGAAGGTCAAATCATGTTGGGATCTGGTCCATAAGTGGTTGAGGGGCCGACAAGACCCATAAATTCTTTGTTCATAGAAGTGCATAGATTTTCTCATACACAGTCGCACACTTGGCACATTATGCACTCTGAGGGATTTGTTGGCCCGTGCACACTGCGCACTGTGTGCGCACTTCCTTTGGTGAATTTGTGCATGTCAATTTTTGACCCAATTGTATATTTTTTTTCCTTTTGAATGCATTTCAGTGCTGCAGGTGAACTAATTGTTGGTTTCATTGTTGTGTTTCTGTAACCATTTGCGTTCAATATTGTAGATGATATTTTAGTGATAACAACCATCCTTCAATGGATTTTATCTTCTTAGGGTCCACTTCTATCCCTTCCTAGGAAATGATTTGGCCTAAGTAATGAATATGCCTTTGATAAAATGGACACTTTCTTAGCTTAGCATACCGTCGATGCTCCCTCAATACTTGTAACACCATCCTCAAGTGTTTCTCATGATGTTCCTTAGACTTAGAGTAGATAAGTATGTCATCCAAGAAAATAATGAAAAACATATCCAAGTAATTTATAAAAATTCCATTCATCAAACATATGAATACAAATGGTGCATTTGACAACCCAAATCGCACCACTATGAACTCATAATGGCCATACCTTTTCCTTAATGTTGTCTTGTTGATGTCTTCTTCTTTAATCCCCACCTAATGATAGCCTGACATGAGGTCAATCTTGGAAAATATCTTTGCATCTTTCAGTTGACTAAAAAGATCATCTATCCTTGGAAAATGATGCTTGTTCTTCACATTCGCCTTGTTCAACTACCTGAAATCATTCCATAGTATTAAGTTTCCATCCTTCTTCTTGACAAATAACACTGTGGAACCCCAAGGTGACATTCCTGGGTGTATATACCCCTTCTTCAAAAGTTCTTTAAGCTGTATATGAAATTCTTTTAACTCTGGTGTGCTCATCCTATAAGGAGTTTTGGACACTAGGGTAGCTCCAGGAATTATATTAATGGATAAATATATATCTCCTTTTGGTGGCAACCCCGATATATCTCTAAACACATCCTCATAATATTTTTCTTAGAAAAACAGGATCACGGAGCAATAGAATAAAACAAATGTGGAAATAAAACACAAAAGATACAAAATACAATAGAGAAACAGATATATGTGGTTCACCCAGTGTGGGATATGTCCACTGGAGAAATTTCCAGGTCTTTCCTTTTGTCATTATCTAGAAAAATGAATGGATACAACCTACAACACACACGTTGTAACTTCCTCTTCTTTTTTGCACAGTCTCCTCTCTCAGAATACAATATTCCCAATAATACACAACCGCAATACAGTTCCCTCATAAGAGAGGGTTTCCTTCTATGGAAAAAAACCCTAAAAATAACTTCTATCATTAGATCTTCAACCTTATAATGAACAGTCTAGATTGACTATGAAATTACAATATTTTACAAGGAAAATTATCCCAATATTTCACTTCAGGGGCGTTTTCCTCGAATCCCCCACTAGGGGGGGGCTACAAAAATATTCCCCCCCTATGGATCCCCCTGGCAATAGTTGTTGGGGGGAAATCCCCCCCACACCCCCCAGCTAGAGAATGGGGTCCAAGCACAACTGAAAAAAACCTATGAATCAGTAAGATAATCAAGCTCCACAACCAACAAATTTAATAATGGATTATCTTCAATACTTGCCACTTTATCTACAAGATCAAAAACATAGTTGACGGGAGCATCGAGAGGTAAAAAATGATATTTGATGCTAGATGATTCTCTCAGGTCGATGGAATAGATTATGAGGAGACATTTTCTCATGTTGCTTGATACACTTCTATCCAGATGATTATTTACCCTACAACATCCATGGGTTGTAGAGTACATCAGATGGATGTAAAGACAACCTTTCTCAATGGATAGATTAAGGAAGAAGTATACATTGAGAAACCATATGGTTTCGTGATACATGAGAAGGAGTCTCATGTGTGTAGGTTGAAGAAGGCCTTGTATGGACTTAAGGAACCATCTTGAGCTTGGTATGTGAGGATTTATGGTCACCTGATGATTTTTGGGATTCATCAAAAGTGTTTTCGATCCCATCCTGTACTACAATACTATTAATGGTGAGTCCTTGATTTTGGTCCTCTACATTGATGATTTATTCCTCACTGATAAAGAGAGCCTTATTGTTGAATGCAAGTATGAATTGGCCTCTAATTTTGAGATGAAGGACCTTGGTATGATGCACTACTTCTTGGAACTAGAGATGTGGCAGAGAACTGATGAGATCTTCTTCAGTTAGGGGAAGTACACAATTGAGATATTGAAGAAGTTTAGGATGTTGAACTTGAAGCCTATGGCTACACAAATGGTGACGAATCTGAAGAAAATAAGTGTTTCTTCTTCCAATTTTAATGAAATTCATCTGACTCTATACATACAACTGATTAAATAATTGATGTATCTAGTTAACACTAGACCAAATATTTTCTATGCAGTGAGTGCACTTATCCAGTTTATGAGTCAGCTGAGAAAGACACACTGGATTGTTGTGAAGCATGTGTTGAGATACATGCGAGACACAGTTGGACATGGTCTAAGATATATTTCCAATATTGATATTCTATGGCAGGAATATATTGACTCTGATTGGGCAGGGAGCGCAATGGAAAGAAAGAGAACCTTAAGGTGTTTCTTCACTTTGGGATCTTCCATGGTTTCCTAGTGTAGCAAGAAATGGAATTTTGTGGCTTTGAGCAAAAACAAAGTAGAGTACATTGCATTAAATATGTCAGACAGTGAAGCAGTGTAGCCTCCTAGGCTCCTTGCATATTTATCCAAATATGTGTTGGATTCCACCATTATTCATTATGGTAACCAAATTTGTGTGAAGATCTTAGATAATCTAGTGTTTCATGAAAAATCAAACCACAATGAGATCAAGTACCATTAAATCCAAGACATGGTGTAGAGAAAGGAAGTATTGGTGTTGTACCTTCCTACATATGAGTAGGTTGTTGATATTCTTACCAAACTAGGACGAATTTCAAGTACTTCCTTGACAGACTTGGCATGGTAGAGAATTCCTCCCTCGCTGAGAGGGAGTGTTGATGTTTGTATCTTCTTGAGAAATTATCCAAATCATACTCCTCTGTGACTGAGTTGACTTGATCTGTGATGACAATTATCTGAGAAGGGATAAGTGGGACACTTATCTGAGAAGGGATAAGTGTGTTTGGGATTATAGCCCAACGTCCCTTGTAGAGAGCACATGAGAAAACATCCCATGTGGAGATAACATGAGTACATGTCAAGGGGGTTAACCCATGACATCACACACTATGGGATTTGACCCTAGTGTTTCTAGAGGGTGTAGCCTCTACAAATCCACATGGGAGTGCCATGTGTGACAAACATTCTCCAAATCGTACTCCTCTATGAATTTATTTGAGTTTATATGTGAGGACACTTATTCGAGAAGAGATAAGTGGGACACTTATTCGATAAGGGATAAGTGCATTTGGGCTTATATCCCAACATCCCATGTGGAGAGCACATGAGGACATGTCAAGGGAGTTGACCCTTGACGTCACACACTATGGGGAGTTTACCCTAAGTGTTCCTAGAGGGATTATCCTCTAGAATTCCACATGGGAGTGCCATGTGTGACAAACATTTTTCTACTATGGTGGTTGTGTACAACTGGTGGAGATTGCATGTCTCTGGATAGTAGTTGTGTACTGCTATGGAAAAATACCTCCCTAGCTAAGAGGGAGTGTTGATGTTTCAACATTAGGAATAACTTCTCCTAGATTGGGCTACAGACCAAGGGAGATAGGATACATTTATCATAAAGGTGAACTTGTGGTAAATGGGCCTAGATGTAGTCCTTCCTTGATCATGACAAGGAATAATATGGACTCGAGGTGCTTGAAGTGTTTTTTCCACATGTCAATTAGCATCAGACTGACATTCACTCACAGGTGTGTACTTGTGGTGAAATATCCTGGTGTGGTCTTTGTCCTAGTCATGGTGATTTGACAAGGAATTATAAAGAATCAAGATTATATATGTTATTACATGAGGACCCAGAGTGAGCCTGATCTTAGAGAGAGTCAATTGTATTAAAAGGGAGAGTCACATAAGGAGTTTCTCCTCTATTCAGGAGGGAGAGAGACGTCTCCCAAGACTGACAAAAAAGTGTCATGATACTAGGGTGAAGTTTGTATACTTCATAACCAAGCTTGGCATGATGCATAATGTCTCCCTCGTTGAGAGGGAGTGTTGATGTTTGGACAACATCGGAAGACATTCTCTTAGAATAATAATTAATAATATGAATATTTATTATTAGATATAATATATAATAAAGTAAATGATAATAATAAATAGTTATTAATTATTCAAGGGATGCATCCTTTCATGGATGGTCACTATATGTTCCCTATATATGGAACAACCATCATTGTAATAATATACCGATCATATCTCATATGAAGAAAAACAACACTCATGATATTTTATAAGCCCCTCATTATCATATCCATATCTCAACACATATATTTGAAGACTCTTTATAGTCTCTACCAAATTATTCTCTCTTTTTTTCCTTCTCCATGCCCATTTGATTATGTCCCTGCATTACCCATGCTGACATACTACCCCTTGACTTCATCTTGATGGTTGTAAGTTATTTATGCATCTTCAATGTTTCTGGTCTCTTTGTTGAATATTATTTTCTCTAATTTTTCCCTTGGTTATGCAAAATGTACATGGAATAGGATTTTTTAGACTAAATAATTCAACAAATCTATAAAATTATGCACAATTCATCCCTTTAAGTGCATCAAAATTCTTCTTTCTGATTTCTTGTGAATTTTGTTGATCAATTCACATCTCTAGGTGAATATCAGGACTCCTCTATCCAATATCTTTCCAATGACTATCTCCTTACTCAATTATTATTTTTGAACAACAATTTATAGTCATTTGAACATTACCCATTTACTCCTTTTGTACACTTTTCATTCTAGTGCAATTAATCCCATACACCAAATTCTTCCACTTGTAGAAGTAAATATGTCAAGAACTAGAGAAAATTTTGTATGAGATAGTTAATAAATATGATAGAGAATCCATAAAAACTCTTAGATTGTCAATACGATGTTCAAGTGAATAACTACAACAATATGGAAATGACAACTTTGTCCTTTTCACCCATTTTCCCATACTTAGTATTTTTAGTCATACTCGCTATCTCCCAAACTATGCATTTTTGGAAAAACTTCACTAAACAAAATTTTTATGGCTTGATGAGTACAAAAAATGTTGAGTAAATAAGTTTTTTCATATTTTCCATATTAGGACCCTTTTCCTTTGAAAATCCCAAAAATCCCCAAAAAGTGGCCCGAAATAGTGGATTTTTCACTATTTTGGAACCTCCACTCCAAACTCCTCAGAATATAGCCAATCCCTTAACATAGTATTTTCATGTATTATTTTATGAAACTTTGTATAAGTGTAACACCCTTGTTTCCCCCAACTTGTAATTAATCATTAATTATAATTACCATGCTATGGCATGGGAATAATGTAAATGTATTATGGTTTAATCTGCCAATGAATGACTGTGGGGGTGAATCCTGGAAGTACTAGCCATGATATCACTAGAGGAAAGAATGAGGAGATTGTAGAGAGGGTTCATTAGTTCAAATGACCCAAACTCCCTTTTTTGAGATAATGAGCCTCTCTAGATTCCAAGGAGAGAAAGGAGTTAATGAAAAAGGACTGGTGGTTGAGAAATCAACCACACCCATGAATGGAAGCATGGTTTGACTGAATAACGTTAGCCCAAAGTACCACAAGGTATAGAAGATCAAGCTGACCCAATTTCCCTTATGATAGAAGGAACAAGATAGGTCGAGAACCATCCTGGGAAAATATATATAGAAAATAGAGACAAGGAAAAAGATATATAGACAGAGAGGAGAACGCGCAGAGCTCTCCAGTGAATGATAAATAGAAGGCCACAATCTTGATGTTGGGTGAGCATATGATAAAACTCACCAAGGCCATGAGAGAGAGAGAGATCTATGAGAGTTTGCAGAGAACATAATCTAAGCATAAGTTGAGACAGAGAAAGAATCCCTGAGAAACTATGAGAGTTCCCTAGTGATATCATGGCTTGGCATGGGGGTGGCTAGAGTGCTAAGAATGAATGCTTCTAAGACTATGGTTGGGTGGAAAGATGAACACCCACAGTCAGTTGGTTGGTGACCAACTGTAATAGATAAGTTTTTTTATGTCATGTATGCTAGAATTGAAATGCATGATCTGATTATCTGTAGATATGATAATTTGTGCCTTGCGTGAAATTGATTATAAGAGTATTTATTATCCTTCTGTAAAGTATTGAGTTTGAACGGTTGTATGGTAATAATCCTGGCCTCTGGTCTGGTCAGAAAACCTTTGAGGTGTTTTCCCTAGGGAGTCGCCTCATGGTTCCAGAGTTGGAGCAGACTTCTTGAGATTGCCACAGTCTTGTTAATTCCATGAGATTTCCTCGCCTTGTTTTAGAACTTAAAGTCCTTTGAATTTGGAGGGATATTCCTTGAACCCAGTAGACTAAGAGACCACAGGCTCATGACTATGACGTTAACCAAATATCGACTAAGATTAAATCTTACAGTCTGAGATTCCTTAGAGGATCCATTTGACCAAGGTATGGGAATCCTATGCTAGCCCGAAACGAGCTAGCTCTTATTGGATTTGGAGCTCTGAGATCTCAAATATCCGTGATGTTATACTTCATAATTGTTAAATTATCGAATACCAGAGTAGCAAAGGGTTGTGAGTCATTGATCTAGGGAGTCTGTTGAGACCCTTCTCGACCATCCGATCCTCTAATGGATGGTCTCGCGTATGGAAATTCAGTGAAATGTCACTTCAGGAGAACAAGGACATTACAACGTTCAAACCCCAAAGGATGAAGCTACAAAGTGATGTAGACAATGGATCTAAGGATCCGTTGAGACCCTTCTTGACCATTCGATCGTGGGGATGTGTGTATCATGTCAAGAGCACATGGGGGTCCACGTGTCGACTAAAAGCATTGTTAGGTATGGTGACCTCATGG